>SADC01000080.1:252323-288382 GCA_004194705.1 Ditylenchus dipsaci
CCAGATCGGTTGCACAAGCTAATATACTGCTCAAGACACCCTGAAATCGAAAAGTGTGGTGGAAGAACTGACAGAATCTCTACCAGTGATTACTTGACAACTACAGGTGGTTACTAGTTCATTTTTTCATTATTGACTTATTTTGCTTTTTTCAGACTCAGCTTAATTTTCTCGCCCCTCGCGCTTTTCAGCGAGGAAGAATCTTGTGATTAATGACTCAGTCGCTAGCTTACGTTAGTGTCACTTCTGTTTTAACATCGTGATTTATATAATGGCTTTTAGGGTAGGAACACAGCGTTGATGGTAGGCAAGCTATTTTGTCTGGTTAAGCTGTTAACTAGCTGCTCACGCTCGTCCGTACGTCTAAATATCCTGGAATCTTTGCATTCTTCGCGAAGTTTGTCCGCACAAATTTATTTAGAGAAAAACGAAACTTGGAATTTATGACGTTGTAACGGACTATAGTGTTAGATTTTCTTCCATCTAAAAATCTAAAAAATTCACTTTGGTGACTGGCCACTCAATTGGCAATCGACAACTTACCACCTAATTGCCACCTAATTGACAAACTGGCGTGTTTTCTTTCTAAATTATTTTAATTCTTAATGCATCGTTTTAAGGAGCCTGTCAGGTCCTAACACAAGTTTCGTTCGCGCTAAGCGCGTCTGGATCCATCAATACCTCCTGTCGTAACTATGAAAATTTGAGTGAGCGCAGAAGGAATGTCGGCTTAGGCAGAGGTGTTTATTAACTTGGTGGGAATATATGCAACAAATTGTGTCCCGCTGGCAATTTATTTTTAGAATGATTTGAAAGATGGGTCATAGCACCGGAATGCCCATATTTTGCAGCCAGGCAAGCTGTTCTCAAAGCAAGATATAAATTGTCTACTCGTAAAGCCATTAGATTTCTGTTATTTCAAGGGGCTATGCTCACGATTTAGGCTATCACTACTTGTTGGATCCGAAAAATTGCAGAGCTCATTTCAAAGGACATGAATCCGCGGTCGTGCGTTGTTTTTGACGAAGTAATTTTTACAGTTAGCAAAACTTTAATGTATTTTTCGGATGTCCACTGGACATTGTCCAGTCATATGTATGCATTGTTTATGTCTACGAGTTCTCCATTCCTGAATATATCCTGGATATATTCACCAAAAAAGCCCACTGATAGTTTTCGTTGAATTTGCATCTTCAATAATAAATTATTTGACGTGAAAGGCAAGAGAAATTTGCGCGCCAAGACTCTCTTCGTAAAATTTTTGAAGTGATAATACAACGGGCTATGAATTGTATGAATTATAAATTCATGCTTTTGATTTAGCACACACATCGACAATGTATGTATCGAATCAATGAGCGTTCACCTGGTAGATTTCTTCCACTTTTTCCATTCCATATATGATTGCCTTTTCTGTTTTTAAGAATTCGAAGATCCATGATAAATGTGCCAAGGATATCGAAGACCTGGACAAACTCATTAAGAATATCAAGGATACAGACAGCACCAGACTCCAGCTGGAATACGAAAAGATGTTAGAAAATTTGAAGAAAGTAGAGACAGAAAGGCCCAATGACCGTGCGTGGCAAACCCTGTGCTTCCAAATGCAATCTAGAAGAGTCTGTGCCGGGAACATTCGCAATGGTTGGTTGAAACATGATGAGTATTCTAAAAGTCATGATATCAATTTTTAAGCCGAGCACTTTATGATTTTCAATGCGTCGAATCATGGAATATGTCAAGCATCGGATGCGTACAAAACCGTTCAGATTGAGAGCCCTGCATCATTTCTTACGTGACATCAAGTCTAGAGTGTTTGTGGATCGAAAGCCAATGAGGTAATCGAAATTAATGGATGGCAGTGTTTTTCTGATAAAAATTAAAAAATTAATTTTTTGAAAAGAATTTCCTGTTGCTTTCAGCAGTTGTGTAGGCTATACCAAGCTTTTGTAAGTTATGCTTAACAATGGCCAAATTTATCTTTTCGACAGTGGTGTAGGCTATGCAATGTTTTTATGAGCCATGATTTAAACAATGCCGCAATTTATCATTAGAAAATTTTGAAACGTCTCCGGTTTTAATTCTCCCGGGCTTTGAAACTGCTATAGATGTGTAGAAAACCTTTTTTCAAACAAAAACTCGTTGGTCGACTTGCTGACCTTATTCTTAGCAAATCCTTATCCTCAAAAAGGAATGAAAGCTTGTTTGCCAGCTCAGAAAAACCACAGAATTGTGAAAAAGGCGTTTGATATTTATTTTTGTGCTCTCTTATCCCAATATTGCTAAGATAACCCTCTGCAGGTTCTGTGCCGAGAGATTTGCGAGTTTGGCAAGACGTTGGAGCTGGCTGATATTTCTGATTTCCGGGCATTGGTTCGACTAACAACTTGCTACACTTGTGAGGTGATTTAATTTTTATATATGAAAATCATCTATCACCTAGCAGTTATCAATTTAATAATCTTAGCACTATATCTGTTGGATTTTCGGTTGTGTTGGAACCTTCCGAAATCGGTTTCCAACAAGGATGGTCTCTCGGATTGCTCATTGTATTTGAATTGCATGGATGCTCTCTTGGTTGGTCCTTTTGCAATGCTATGTGCTTTTTAGTACAATAGTTTTCAGCTATGCGACAGTTTCTGGACAGGTTCCAAACAGTAGTTATAACCTCTGGGTTTGTTTTTGCGTTTTGAAGACGCGACTTTATAGACAGCTTTCTAATTAAAGACGCGCTTTCTCCGCTGGATATGTATCCAAAATTCTGAATTTTGACCCAGTTGTGATGGCCAGCCTTTCATGACTCTTGCGCGCCAGGTATTTCACCCATGATTGTTTCCAAAGTTTGTTTAGTTTTGGTGTTTGCGTCGAATCATGCAATATGTCAAGCATATTTTCACTAAAAATCTTCGCTTTTCAGGTAACGATCAAGGTAGAAATGACTTCCAGATTCGAAAGCCGGGATGACCCCTCAGTCATTCGTTAATTACGGCAGCTTGATTTTGGAGCTTGCTAATGTTGTTCCTGATGGGATAGTCGTTTTCTTCACACAGTTACGTTTACATGGAAATGTGGTTGCGCCTGGTATGAACAGGTAAGATTTCTGCAAAGCTTTTTTTAAATTGGATATCCATTTTAATTTTTAGAGGATGATAGACGAATTGATTAAACTCAAGCTTCTTTTCATCGAAACTACTGATGGCTCTCGAGACTTCTATTGGTGCTTCTTTTTTATGTTTGCTTGTAGTCCCTTCACTGTTGAAAACCTTAGCGCTTGAAAAATACGTTGAAGCATGTGAGAGTGGGCGTGGTGGCCATCTTATTTTTCTGTGGCCAGAGGTAAGGTAATCGGAAGGAATTGACTTTTCCCATCATCTGGACGAGCTGTGGTCATGCTGGGGTTCTATTTTTAATTTTCAAGTTAATTGAGGCGGTAACTTTTAAGGATTCCGTACGTCTAACAGAAAGCAGAATATTGAGGCGCACGGCTAAATATCTCAGGGAACCAGTTCGGTATAAGGTTGGTCTTGGTGGTAGTTAGGAAATATTTACTCCTATGGTTTTTAGGGAGAGACGACTTTTTGACTTTCGATGCTATGAGACACGCCGGTTGTATTTGTGTTTCGTTTTGTGTTTTTTCTTCAGTCGGATGTTTCAGCTCAGTGCATGGGCAGAGTTTTTTGTGGGAAGACTGACTATGGTTAAATGATATTTGCCGATAAGGTAATTTTTTCTCTTGTAGTCGTCTCACACTTTATATCTTATCCTCTAATAGCGTTTTTGCCGGGCAGATAAAGAAATAATTGCCCAGGTGGATCCAAGAACAATCACTGAGGCGCAAGTCAATCTGAGCATCGAGAAAAGCAATCATGGTGCAAGAAATGGTTTCCCCTGATGGCGCAGCCTTTCACGAGAGAGCACCAGCTGGGAGTTTCATTGTTGTCCAGGAAATGCTAAGCAGCAAATCAGATGTGATGTGTAATTTCAAAAATGTGGTCTCGAAATTGATTGATACTCTCATTTCTATGGTTGTTGTTAATTTGTATTTGTTTTGGGCTCAGATTGTTATTGTTATTATGATGCTCGCATAAAGATTGAATCTCAGGTTTTATATTTCTCCTGAATTCATTTTGAATGACAAGGATATTGAAACTGTTATGTTTTTCACCAGTAAGTTTTTTGAAACCTGAAGTCGTTCGGCATTGGGGGGTTGGCCACTTTTGTGATATTTCTCACGATGGTGTCCAAACTGCTTACGTGAGTCTTTAGCCACTTTTGTGACATTTTTGTGAATTCACCTCTGCATCCGAAATTTCGGATTCATCTGACATTTATTAAAAATCAATGTATCCTGTCAATGAATTGTGTTCCTGACACGGTTCGATAATTCTGAAACAGCGATTAAATTCGCAGTAACCCTTATCTGCAAGATTTTCGTACCCGTAGGGTACTCAGGTGTATGGAGTGATTGTATTAAGAAAGTGGTTTTCAGGTAGTTAAAAACAAGGCAGCGACAGGTATCTGTACTCGATGGAAATGCTTAGGTACTGGTACAATGGACGCTCACGTTATACAAAAACATATTACCTAGTCGGTATGTGTACAATGGGGTGATGTTTGAAAAAGTGATACTGGAACATAGTACTTACCCATGTAGTACCGCTACGTAATAAAACATAATCACCTAGTACGGTATGTGACAATGGGGTGGGTGGGAGTCCTGAAAGTCATACTGGAACACAGTACTTACCTCAAGTGGTATTCAGGTAGTTAAAACAAGCATCGACGAGGTATCTGTACTCGGATGATGCTTAGGTTGGTAATGGACGCTGGTAGAATGTAGTTTCTAGATAGATATCTTGGTACTTGGTGCACTTGGGGGGGTGGCCTTTTTTGGTTAATGTAAATAGGGTTTAAACTTCCTAAGTAATTCAGTAAGAACGGAATACAGCCAGCTTTCAAGTCGACTTTTACCAGTGATGTCATTGCCAAGCTCAAAAGGGACAGAGAATGCTTTTAAGTCGACTTGTTGAGCGAAGAAAAGGATTGGTATGATTGAATAACTCATGTCTACTCTACTCGGCTTATTTCGCTAGTTAAGATACTCCCGAAACCTTGCAGCTCTAGCTAGAAGATCGTCAACTTCAAGAATTGAGCAGATCTTTTCAGTCTACCAAGGGAGCACCAAGCACTTGCCTACTTACAAGAGTTAATCAATCTTTCTGTCAAACGAGCAAGTCATTATGCTTAGAAAATGGACGGATGACTATATCTTACGCTTGAGGTATGTGTTGTCCAAATTTTCTTATCGACTCTTTCATACGTACAAAATTCTGATTATCAGTAAAACTTTCCAAATGCTTCCGTGACCCTAATGACACCTACTCTGTTCTCACGTTCGGTACCGGACAATATTTCGCCGACAATTATTCGCCGACATTATTTCGCCGCAATATTTCGCCGCTACAAAATTTCGCCGACATTATTTCGCGCGACATTATTTCGCGGACCATTATTCGCCGCGACAAAATTTCGCGCCGATATTCTAAGGGGCAATAACTTTTTTTACCCGGATGGTCCTTCCCCTTTTTTGACCCAGATTCACTTTTTTTGTCCCAGATTCCTCATTTCTGTCCCAGATTTAGCTTAAACATAGGGGGACAAGCACTTCAAAATTGATCAAAAAATTTTCTCTCATAACAGCCTGAAAGTTTTTCTATAACGTTTCTATCTATGTTTTGAGCATTTTCGCCAAATTATTTTTTTCCGGCAAAAATTTGGGGCCAATAGGACCAAGGTAGCCAAGTTTTCAGGAGCCTTGAATGTGACCTTGGTCCCCCAAGCAAAAATTTTTGCGGAAAAAATAATTGTTTGGCGAAAATGCTCAAAAATGATAGAAACATTATAGAAAAACTTTCAGGGCTGTTATGAGAGAAATTTTTTTTGACCAATTTTGTAAGTGCTTGGTCCCCCCTGTGGTTTAAGCAAATCTGGGACAGAAATAGGAAATCTGAGACAAGAAAAAGTGAATCTGGGTCAAAAAAAGTGAATCTGGGTAAAAAAAAGTGAATCTGGGACAAGTCAAATCTGGGACAGAAAAAAGTGAATCTGGTCAAAAAAAAGTAATCTGGGTCAAAAAAAAAGTTTTGCCCTATTTCTAAGTGCCGTTTTTTTTCTAAATCGCGCCTTTTTTCTGGCTGATTTTATGGGAGCGAATTTCACACCATCTGCAAAAACACGGCCCTGTCAAAAAACTGCATTCTAGTGCAATTGCGAAATTTGGCGCAAAATCAAATTTTGAAAATAACGCTGTTTTTTTTGTTTATTTTAATCCAGCACTTTGGGTTTTGGCTGATTTTTCGCTGTAGCCTCATGTAAATGTTTATTGTCAAAAACTCACACAATTCAGTCGCTTTCGAACAAGCCATCATTTCCCATAAAACATGCAAAAATTTCGAAAGCTAACTTGATTTGCTGTGAAAATTTCAAAGAAATTTTTTTCAATCTAGTTGACTCGATTGAGATCTAACGCCTATTTTATGTCGAGTTTTCCTGAAAAGCGCAACTGGAGGCTCGATAGAGGAGTAATTTGCTGCATTTTGGTACCAAGACGTATATCAAAAATGCAAATTTTAGTGTGTTTTATCAAAAGTTAAATGGAAAACGCGAAAACCCTATTTTTACTGCGGAAAAATGCCAGTTGGTTCACTAATATGGGTCCCCCAAAGATTTCTTAAAAAAAATTTGAAAAAACTTTTTTTAGAAAAGACTTTTTTTTTATAGTTTGGTAGGACTTGATCGCGCTATCTTTTAGTACATAAATTGTTGAAAAAATGCCGAGTTTGTGAGTTTTTAGCGAGACAAAGATTTTCTGTTTTTAGGTCTAACTAATTGGTCAGCACACCGAAAAATGCAAAAAGATGCTGAGGAGCAGCCGATATTGGAAAATTTCAAGCTCTGGCACACACTTCTGGACGCCTTTTTTAGATTTTTTCTGACGGGATCAAATTTAGTATAATTTCAGATCTGATGAAGACTCGCAGTTCAAATCACACGAGCAGTGGAAAAAGTTCTGGAAGCCGGCAATGCATGCGATGGTTGAAAGTAGCAAGTTCAAACAAGGAAAGCGCGTAGGTCAGCAAGCTAGAACAGCGAGAGAACCAAGAAGAAGGCAAGTGAGCACGCTAAGGATGCCGGAATCTAGAAAAGATGGAAGAATAAGGAACAAGCGAATCAAGAGGCGGAATTGAGAGGAAATTCGTGGTTCTCCTTGCGTACAGCTGAGAGAGTGGATCGGGTCCTTGGTGAAGAATTAACCGTAACTGAGTTGAACAAAGAATGTGTAAGTAATTTTTCTACTGAATACTGTTTCGTTTGATTGAGCCCCTTCAGTTGAATCGCAGAGATGCCAATCTTCCGTTGAAAATTAGTGCGCTCAACTGCTCCAATCTGATCAACGTCTCGCCAATCGCTCAGTCGGTCGTCTTTCTGCTTTTTGGTGGGTCGTGGCTTCGCGCCATCGTAAAGGAATGACGCTGAAGGAAGGCTGAAGCTGCTCATATGGTAAGTCATAAGCTCTTTATAGTATACCGTATTTCCTGTAATTAACGCCCTCCTCTAATTAACGCCCCCCCTCCTAGAAGTCGATTTAAAATAACGCCCGGGGCGTTTAATACAGGAAATACGGTAGTCGACGCTTAGATTAACTGCAACCCGAGGATCGTCCTTGGGGGATGTTAATTTAGAGACTCATTAATTCAAATGGCTTCCGAACTAGCTTTTTCAGCTGGGTGAATCCATGAAGAGTGATCCTGGTTTTCTGAAGCTGCGCAAGATCAGTGCAGAAGATAGCCAAGACTGTGTCATCCGCCTCTTCTAATCTAGTTTCCCTTCCGTCGATGTCCTGATGTAAGTTTTGTTCTGTGGATTACCATTTTTGTTGTGTACCAATCTTATTTAGGCTCAACATCGCCGATAATGACTATTTGGATATCTTCAATAAAGGATGCAAAGAAGCGTTGTTGAAGAAGGATAATATCCAGGAAAATGTTGTAAATGAATCTGATGTTGCGTTATATCGTACATTTACTTTTGAGTTTCCGCAAAATAAATTTATTTTGTACCATTGCATGAATCTGGTGTTTTAGGATAGTTGCAAGGGCATAGTTGTGCTGTGTTTTTGATCTAATTTTGTTGACCATTCGTTTTTTCTGGTATTTCATAGTTTTCGTAAATCTAGCAAAACATAATTTCAGTACTGTCAAACAATCATCAGAATGCTTGAATTAGTCCAGAAAACAAGTTTTAGAATTTTTCGTCAAAAATTTGCATATCGTAGTCAATAAACACTGAAAAATTATAGAAAATATGGGAAAATGTCTTTCAAAAATCTTGGCGTTTTGTTTATTTTTAAATGCACTAGAATGCAGTTTTTGAGGGGCCGTGAATAAGAGTGATCATTTGATCGCTATGACTCAGATGCGCAGTTTTCTCGTGAGGTACCTTTAACCCTCTTTTGCCGGTTGGCCATATTTTTGGCCAGTTCGAAAATTCATATAAAATAAGACTAATTTCTTACATTCAGACGTATTTTTTTTGAAAAAGATAGAGAAAAAGTTGGCAAACATTTAAGCGATGAAAGGCTGAACAGAAGACTGAGAAAAATTGCTAAAAATTTAATCAAAAGTTTATTTTCGGTCATTTTCTACTACATGATTTTACAACTTTATTTGGTTTAGTAAACCACGAATATCATTTTCACGATGCCTTTTACTTATGCAAAATAAAAGCACTGTTCCTGCAGATAATATTGCATTTTTAATTGCAATTACAGAAATATGAAAGTTAGATTTTTGAAGCAATCATAATCGTGGCCATATTTTGGCCAACCGGCCCAAAGCGGTATTTAAAAAAAGTATGTAAGCCATTGATTAATTCATCCATTTATCGCTTTTTCATTGCTCTTTGTGTGTGAATTTTCGTTCTATTAACCACGTAGTTATTTTTTCAAATGGGAAATAAATGCAAAAGTTAAGTTAGCCATAGTAGGAAACGAGTTAAAGACAAATTTTGAAAAATCAAGCGTTTTGCGCGTTAGATGCGCGAAATGTAGAAATCACTGCTCAGTGACGTGCAAAAGTGTGAAATACCGCTTCACATCTAATTTTTGAGTCATTTGATGGTTTTATGGGAGTGATTGCGAAATTCTAAAAAAAAATCGGTAACACTATAGAATCCCGCCCCCTCCCAGCTAGCAAAAAATTTACTTTTCCTGAAGGGGAAAGGACCCGTCCCATTTTGATTCTCGTGCTCTGAATAGGCACGGAAACACTTTGGTTTCCGAAAAATCGAACAATTTTTTTTTTCGATTTGCCTTGGTCCCCCAAAGTGAAAAATTTAAGAAAATTCGACCCTACTATAGAATACCCCCCCCCCCCCAAAATTTTTTTTTTCAAAATCGTGTTTTAACCACTCCTAAGTAATTTTAATGCGCTGAAAACGATAAAAAAGTTGTTTTCAGACGTTTTCTGACCAAAAAAGTCGATTTTTTGAAAAAAAAAATTTTGGCCAAAAATTGGACATTTTCGGGGGTTTACCCCATTTTCGTCACTGGAGCTGGGCAAAAAGAGCCTATATAGCATTTTATGGTCAAGAGTACTTCTCGGAATCATGTCTAAGGTAAGTGTGTGTGCGCATCTCTAACTCTCAAGCCCCCTGCGCCCCCTTCGGGGGCGCAGGGGCTTGGGGCTTGGAGTTGAGATGCGCACACCCACATACCTTAGACACAAATCACTCGAAAGTGACTCTGGATGCATGAAAAAGCATGCATACCAGAGTTTATTTATGCGGTAGGCCCCAGTATTCAAAACTATGTTCAACATCTTCTTGTTAATGGCTCTGTGGGATTAGTGGCCCTCTTTGTCCCTTCCCCTCCCAATACAGCCCTAATTCCCTTTAAAAATGTTTTGGCGGGAATTCAAAATTTTTTTTTTTGAATTTTCTTGAATTTTTTACCTTGGGGGACCAAGGCAAATCAAAATTTTTTTTTGATTTTTCGGAAACCAAAGTGTTTCCGTGCCTATTCACAGCACGGAATCAAAATGGGACGGTCCTTTCCCCTTCAGGAAAAGTAAATTTTCGCTAGCTGGGGGGGGGGGGGATTCTATAGTATAGCCAAAAATTAAAACAATTATCTTCGAAATAGCGTCAGTTTTCAAATGGCGCCATAACTATTTTTACCGCTTCGAGCCGGTTGGCCAAAATTTGGCCAGTTCAGAATTCAACTTTTCTGGAATTTTTTTTCGGCCATTGTGATTTTCTTCCTGGTTGTCTTATGAAATGCAAAAATTTATTAAAAAAGAAGAATCTATGAAACGCCGGCAAAAGAGAGTTAATTCAGCTATATTTTCTGATTTGGACGATTTTAGTGCCCAAAAATCGTGGCGTTGGCATGTATTCCAATCAGAATCTTGACACATTGTTTGTTTGGAAATAAAAAAGATAAAGTTTAGGGTTTATGAAATGTTTTTAGCTGGTCCAAAGAGAATTATCGGTGCTTACAACGAAATGGACCCTGGTAGTAATTTTCCAAAGAAGAGAAGAAACTACCTCCTGGTTGACGAACGAATAAAATGACTGGTGACACAAGCGGTGTCAGATTGAGAGAACATCGTTCATTTCGAATATCTCGGTGCGATCGCTCCCAAGTTAATTAGAATAAGTACGGTACATTAAAACCAGCGAGCCAGAAATCTGATGAACAAATTTCGGATCTGAATGGAAATAATAGGAATGTTTCATTCTTTGTTGTTATTTGCTTCTCTGATTTATATGACTTGAGTCAATAAAACTTTGTGTTGGATTCACTTAAAAAATTTATGGCATGTAATCTATGAAATTAGTAAAAATAAATAATCGCGGCGAAATTTTGTCGCGGCGAAATAATTGTTGGCGAAATAATGTCGGCGAAATAATTGTCGGCGAAATATTGTCATGTACCCTCACGTTGGTGAATTTGCTAGACTACAGAAGTTCTAGGGGCTTCTGTCTGAGCAATCAATTGAGTCTCTACACCGGAAAGTAAACAGCGATGAAAGAAGATTCGCCTCAATGAACAGTCGCCAGTAATTTTGAAGAAACTTATTGAAGAGTCTTATGTGCGCAATGTACTGTTCGACTTGAATTTTTTGTTGGAAGTTGAATCCGAATAAAGTTACTTTTGTTTTTCATGTATTGCCGAAAAGAATCTGTTGAATCTTGAAAAAATTGTCTGATACTTGAGTAACAAAAGAGTGAAATTTGAAAAAGCGCAAAAAATCACGATAAAATTCCTGGCGTTCTGTTTGAGTTGGACTACAAGGAAATTCCAATTTTAAAAGGCTGTGACATACCTTAGAAACAAATCACTCTAAGGCAGGGCTGCCATATGTCTTTTTTAAAAAGATGTCTTTTTTGGGACCCCAAATCTTTTTTATTTTAGAAGTTTTAGTCAAAATCTTTTTGACGCTACTGTCATATACCTCTCTAACTCTAAAGCCACCTGCCCCCTCCCAAAAAAACTACTGTAATATACATCCCCCCTCAGCATCTTGTCAATTCCCCCTTCGGGGTGCAGGGGGCTTGGTTGCTTGGGATTGAGATGCGCACACCCATATACCTTAGACGCGAATCACTCGAAAGTGACTCTAGATGCATAAAAAATGTATGGATATGGCCCAGGTTTTCAAAAACTATGTTCAACATTTTCCTTTTCACACTAAATTGGCCCTTTTTGGTTCATTTCCACCCTAATACAGCCTTAATACAGCCTTGATCACTGGATCTGTGCAAAAATAGTCTCTAAATGAATTTTTGATCAAAATTCTTGCTCGGAATTATGTCTAAGGTAAGTGAGTGCGCGCATCTCTAACCAACCAAGCCCCCTGTGCCCCTTTCGGGTTCGCAGGGGGCTTGTTTGCTTGGGGTTGAGATGCGCACACCCACATACCTTAGACGCAAATCACTCGAAAGTGACAATGGATGCATAAAAATGTATGCATACAAGAGTTTATTTATGCGGTAGGCCCAGTATTCAAAACTATGTTCAACATCTTGCTGTGTTCAAAATTGGTCCCTTTTTTGGTTCGATTTCCACCCAAATACAGACCTAAATCCCTTCAAAAACGGTCAAAATAGGCATTTTAGGTGTTCCCAAACTCAATTTTTTATTGACTAGAACACAAAAATAATGCCTTTTTCGAGCTTCTGAGGCAATTTTAGGTCGATATATAGGGTGTTTGGAAACACTTTTAAAAAAATTTCATTTGGGGGGGGGGGTCGAGGGAGTTATACTCCGGTAGCGCCGAAAATTTAGCAAAACCGAGCAAAATGAAAATTTGCCACAAAAAAGAGTATTTTTGCTACAAAAAAAACGTATTTTTGCTACAAAAAAAAGATTTACCTATTCAAAACTATGTTCAAATTCTCAATACTCTTTTAGGTTGGTTTATCTTGGGGGACCAAGGCTAAAAATTCAAATTTCGGTCAAAAATTTTTTTGTCAAAAAAAATGCTTTTAGCCGTGAAAACAAGTTTTTCTGCCCTAAATACAACATGGGAAACTCGAAAAAGTGGTCAAAACACGATTTAGAGACATGACCGGATAATGAACTTTAGCCTATTTTTGGAGTATTGGGAGATAATTGATTTTATGAAAACTCGATTAGACTAAAACTCAAAAAATACCTTATAAAACGGCATTTTCGCCACTATTAAACCATCTTTAGCATGCCTGATTTAGTCCAGAAAACAGGTTTTGAAATCCAAAAAATATAAAGAAAATTTTGGCACCGAACGGACGACCACTTGGTTTGGTTGTTGCATGATTTACCAGTAGAATTGAGGTTGGATTAAAGAGGATAAAGTTCTTTTCCGTTGCAAAAGGTCTTTTTTTTGCAGCAAAAAAGGCCGACGTGCAGCAAAAAAGTCTTTTTGCAGCAACGATATTTGCAGCAAAAAAAAAGACTTTTCGCAGCAGAAAAAAGTCTTTTTTTGCACACGAAAAGCTTTATCCGATATAGAAAATATTTCGTATATTAGGTCAATTCTCCACGATACAAGTATTAGCTAATATTAGTAATGTTTGAAAAAAGGAGCGAATTCAAAAATGTCACAAAAGTGGCCAAACGCCTACGCACCTTCGTTTCGAAGTGTTTTGAAAATTACCACATTATACTGAATTTTTCCTCAAACTTTTAAATTCCACAATGCTTTGTCAATCTAATATTATGCTATTTCAAGCTACAATGCTAGCATCTCGCTGTATATTCTGGAGGACCACTTTTTTTATTCACAGACCATTATCAACTACATCTTTCAACCCAAAAGGTCATTCAAAATGGGACAATATTGCTGGTAGTCATTTGTCTGTCATTTTTCTTAGTTCAACCTTCTAATTTCAACATAATTCAAGGGGATAAATCAAAGACTGATGCTGCCAAAAGCTTAAAAATCGGTGCCTATATGAAAAGGCAAGATTATAATTATTTTTTTTGGTATGAGTTGTACTCCTTTTCTTGCAGAATAAAAAGTTTCGTAAAAGACGGAGGTTTTGATCTGAATGTGAACACTCGGTTGGATGCGTTGAGAAAGCAGTACAAAGCCGACAGTTTGCCCATTGAAACTTTCGATGCACATTTGTTAAAATTAAAGGTTTGCATGACTGTATTTATGGTTTTTAAATCTTTAATTTGCAGAACAATCCAGATGTAGTCGTGTCTTACAACTTCATAGGCCCAAATAATTCACTCTTCATAGTCGAATTTGAAGCTGAAAAAAATCGCGCATTCAGCGAGATGTTAACAAACATTTAAAAAAGGTATTTTTACTCTTTCATGATCTTTATGAATGAAACTACTTGCATATGCCTTGACTCTAGCTCGAAATTAAAAATATGAACAAATTTTTTGCATAATCTTATTTTGAACTTTTTACACTTTACAGTTGCCCGATTTTCGACTGACTAGCAACCTGACAGAAACCCATTTTGAAGAAAAAGGTGTCATAGTGATAAAAGCTAAAACCAAAGAATCAGTGCCTCTAAAGCTGGAACAGGTCTCGATTTACATAATTTGCTTAAGACTTTCTAAACAGCAATTTTGCAACCAAGCATTTTAGCTAGAAGAAGTAGGAATAGAGCTGGAGTGTGAAGACGTCCAAATCATCACTGGAGACCACCCAAATGACAGCAGTTTTGAACTTATTTGTGCCAAAGCCCATGTAAACAAAATTGAAACAGAGTTGGACAAAAGAGGGTACAACAACACAGCTATACTTGACTGATATTTAACATATATCGATTTAGGTATCAAGTCATATCAGCAGAAGTGCAGGCTCGACCTTTTGAAAGTAAGCTTTTTTGGATTTTAAAATATTTGGAGGTCCAAAGCTCTACGTAGCAAAGTTAACTTTTTTACTCAGAAAAGCTGAACTCTTGATTAAAGCCGAAAAGTTTAGTTAGTCAGACATTTTAGGAATATCTATGACAGAAAATGACAGCCAGAAAGTGGACTTATTTTACAAAGAACTCCGGAGAACGAGAGTGTCAAGAGTATTTTCGACAACATAGAGTATAGTTGAATATATGATATTTTGTATGCAAATTCCACTTATTGTTTTTTTGTTATTGTTCCTACGAATAGCTGTTGAATAGAGCAAAATTTTATTTTCAAACGTAGAAAAAACAATTATTTAGGCTAGTCTTTGATTCCGATATTAAATTCTACTGCCAAAAATTTTAAATCGCTTGCCATGATTGAAGCGAAGTTCAAATTTGTGGGAACATACCGTTTTTTCTCTAATTTAAGCACTGATGCGTTATTTTTTCAACCTTCCTCGTTAGTTAGGGGAGGGGGTGCGTTCATTAGAGCCCCCCCCCCCCCCCCCCCCGAAAATTCTGAAATTTTCAGTCAAAAATGACCTAACTCGGAAGTTCTAGTCAAAAATTAAGGGCGTGCTTTAATTAGAGGGGTTGCTTTGATTAGAGGAAATACGGTAGTATAGCATAGCTCAATTTTTAGTAGCGTAATTAACTACCAACCAATCGAAAACATGAAATAAATATCAAAAAATTACCACCGAAAATTGTGTTTAAATTAGTGGAATTAACAACAGAAGTGAGTAAGAGAAGAGGACTAGATTTTTTCATAAAAATCAAGTTGAATTGCAGCACAAAGTTTGTGAAATTTACTATCTTTTCACTGAAATTAAAAAAAAAGTTGGAAGTAATAAATAGGTGCTTAACGTCACAAATCTGGTGCTCCAATTCATTTGCAACAATTAATATAATAATGAAGATTTCTTAGTATCACATCGCTTGCTTTTACTACCCGTCATCTGTAGTTTGTCTTTTGAGTAGGTTCCAGGTGCTCCTCTTCCGGTTCCCAATCAACATCGGAACTTGATTTTTGTGGATAATTTGTATTATACAAGGCGGCTTAAAAAAATTTTATTTTCCTAATAAACATTTTCAGTTTTATTGGCTCTATCATTAAATACGGTCTATTTTTTTGCTTTTGCTCTCCAAGATAACTTTTTCCGGAAAAAGGCGGAGGGAGGTGAATGAGGATTGTTATTTTGGGGTTGTGAGGCGCGGAATTCCTTGCCCGTCCCCGCACGGAATCATCCTTATTTTAAATTTTTTTTTGCAAAAATGGGCAATTTATATCAAAACAGCATTCTTGAGTGCAGCAATATACAAAAGATAAAAAATATTTTACCTGCATCCATGGTTCACCTAAAATTTACCGATTTACCAATTATTTTTGCAACGAACCATCTACCCACCATCAATCTGCATAGGAAAGGCTTTGTGTGTTTGTATAACCACAGTTGAGCATTGAGACAGACGTCTAGCTGCAGCTCTAACTCCTGCCTTGATCTGACCCATCTGTATAGCTGACTCCAGACCTACAACCTCTATCAATCTGTCCCCAATGTCCTGCACTCTGTTCTGCAACTGGACAGAGCTATTGGCTATTTGCGGGAAAAGGATTGGGAAGTTGAGCCAGGAGGCTGAGCCTTTGCGACTATTTCCCCACAGATTGCTGCCTGAATTGATCATAAGAGGCTAGGTGGATATTATCATAGTAATGTCTACCTCCATATATTGAAGCTATGTTCAGCAGAGCAATGCCCTCCTAAAATGAGTGGATACAGAAATAGCGTAAACCCAAATTATCTGTACCAAATTTGGTCCATTGCCGAGATCTATCTGAAAGTTACAGTTTTTATCTCATCAAGCAAAAAAAAGTTTTGTGTGCAGTCAGTCTGCAAGCTTAGTGTAGTGAATAAGGTATCGGGTTTGCATCCTAGTCAGACCAATTGTTTGTATTAGATTCTAGGAGTATATTTCAGGGCGAAAAAAAACACCAGAATTTTTCCCAGGTTATCCAGAAAATAGAAACCTATATAAAGTACAGTGTATGTAAGGTAGAGTGTAAAATACAGTGTAGTTTTAGGGGCAACAGATCCTAGCAAGAAACTTAGCAAGAAGGGTATGAAATCTGTTTCCCGAGCAACAAACCGAGAAAATGAATGTGAGCCGACCGCAAAACCGAGAACGAGAAAGAGGTCCCTACAGAGAACAAGAACCCGAGATTTACTGGATTTCCGAGCTCGGCCCCATAATAAATTAGGTGTCGTAACACTGATATAACGCAACTAGAGGGAGTCAAAACCACGATTTTAAAGCAGATCATGCAAAAGTATTCTATAGTAGGGTCAATTTGTCCTTTTTTTGGCACCCAAAATCTTTTTTCACTTTTGAAAATTTAGTCGAAATCTTTTTTTTCGCTTCAAAATGGCAACAAGCACTGGATAGCACTGAACAGTCAAAATGTTCTTTTTTTACCCAAATGTCCTTTTTTGAAATTTTTTATTCGAAGTCCTATGCAAAAGATTTGAAAAAAACATATCCATGAAAACACTGTTTTTCATTTGATTTATGCTGAGAGTGGTAAAAATACTCTGGTTACTTTTTAGAGATTTAAAAAAATTAAATTATACTTACAAACAATTTTAAAATTGTTATTTTAGACCACCTTATACAAAATTTGTATCTAACTTCAGAAACAACGATACCGTTTCTCCATCACACTAAAACAAAAATTTTAAAATTATGTGCATGTTAGTTTGAGAAAGTCAATTACCAATATGTCAATTTGTTCATGAAGATTCTTACACGTGCTGAAATATCCATTTTTAGAATTTCTTTCTATATTAATGTGAAATAAGTACCTGGACAGTGTCTCACTAGTGCCCAACTCAAAATACTAGAAATTAAATAAATATTGTTTGTTATTTTTACACAAAAATGTGTGTACCACAACTTATTCCTCATTCTACTGTTGAACTTTTCTGGGTATTTCTCTCGCATCACGTGAAATCTATGAGCTATTGAGGCATCCTGTAAAAATGCTTCTTGCACGAGGATATGAAAATGACCCTTTTTCATACCATTTCCATTTTCCATTCTATAATCACCCATCGATGTGAACTTATGTGCGCGTTTTTTAAACGACACAAATTTTAGCAGAAATTTACTTCGAAATTTTTCTTTTTGCAATGCCTAATTCGTGCGTACACTTTTTTTCAACATGATTTTCAAGTCTTTTGTCAGTTCTGTTTTTACAGTCTGGTCCCAAATATTGCAAGGATTCCGATTTGCCGATTGTTTTTTAGAAACCTTATAATATTTTGATCTAAAAACCATATATAGTCAAACCTCTATATCAGGGGTGGAACGGAATTCGATTTCCGTCTTCGATTTCCGGCACTTTTTCTCTTCCCTTTTCCGATTTCCGAAAAAATAGGGCGAATTTCGGAAATTTCGGAAGAGAATAGTTCACTTGAAAATATCTTCGAAGTATTTTGGCAGAAATGTCTTGCAAGGAAATGGAAGTTACAGCTTTGCGGAGACCTTCGGTCCGCAATTTCTTAGTGCGCCACCTGGTTCTCAAGAAAGTGAGCGTTTCTTTGCAACTGCTGGATTCATTGTAAATGATCTCAGAAAAAATCGGATGCGGATGCATGTGTACAACATTAAATTTTGGCACTAGGAAATTTTTTGAATTTCTTTCGATTTCCGTCTTCCGATTTCCGGCAGTTTTTTCTTACGATTTCCGACTTACGGTTTTGAGAATTTTCTACTTCCGGTTCCGATTTTTGTTCCGACTTTTTTTGTCTTCCGTTCCAGCCCTGCTCTATATAGCAACCCTCTATATTGCATCCGCTTTTTGCTTTGGTTGGCCGGAAAATAAATTACCTATTATCAACCCTCTATATTGCATCCCTTTCTATATTGCATCCGGGCAGGGCCGGTCCTTGCGGGATGCAATATGGAGGTTTGACTGTATGACGTTCACTTTTTAGAAAATATGTGGACGTTCATTGGGGTTTTGTTTTTAGAGAAAAAATATTATAGGTTCTAAAAAAATGGTTGGCAAAATCTGAAATCGTTGCGATATTTTAGACCAGACTGTGAAAACAGAAATGGCAAAACTTAAAAAATCAGGTTGAAAAAAGTGTCAAACCCTAGGCGGGAATGAAGTTTTTGGGCGAGCTTTGACTGTAGTTATAACCAGTGATGTGCTCCCGGAAATTTTCGCTCCTGCTCTGGCTCTTGGCTCCTGCCCCCAAAGTTTTGGCTCCTGCTCTGGCTCTTGGCTCCTACCCCCAAAATTTTGGCTCTCGCTCTGGCTCTTGGTTCGGAGCAGGAGCGCTCGGAGCAAGAGCAAGAGGTTATATAACTATATTTTTTGAAAAATTTTCACAAACATTCTTGAAAGTGTTTTGAAATCCGTTCCTACTCGTAATTGGGAATTACCGAGTTTTTTATACTTCGTTGAAGGGGGGGGTGGATGCACATCGGTGAGCGAATATTTTGAACTATCAGGCTCGATTCCCACTGGCTACACACCCTATTTTTTAGTCCATTTTTAGTAGTTAACTTACTACTAGGGTCAAAAAGTATCGAACAATCTATTGCGACCGTTTCCAGCACTTCTTTACTGTCAGCAGCTGCATTAATTTCGCGATTTCATGCATATGACATCACAATAAAGAGAAACCAACTATAAACCATTTATTTTGGTGTTCATCACCCACTCCTCTACTCATTTTACTGACTTCTCATAAGGTTATATTTATTTTTTAGAGTTAGAATTTAAAGAAAAATCACATGGATATTACTTAAAACCAAAATCGGTTAAAAATTGGGTAGCTGGCGAAGATTCGACCCAGAGACAAAAGAGTGTATTCGAAAGTAGGATTGCACAAATAAAAGATTTTTTGGATTTTAGCTCTACTAACTTTCACTTTTTTTCTTTCTGTGATAGCCTAAAAAAAGCCTAGAATCTTGACTATACATTGGGTGTATGAACGTGTAGAGCTGTAAAAAGTCAAAAGGTATAAATCGAACCAATCAAAGAATAACGCAAAATGGAATGGTTTTTCGAACAAAAACCGATTTCAGGTGGTGTTTTGGCCTCCAACTCAGCCGAGGCAGTGGTTCAAGCGTGCACTGATGGTGTTGTTGAATAGCCAAGAGCCGGAGCATCATTTTGATACTAAAATTGTACATGAAACATGAAAAAATGCAGTAATAAAAGGTGTGCAACCACTGGGAATCGAACCTGAGAGTTCAAAATATTCGCTCTTCGATGTGCACCCAGACATGTGCACGGGCCGGAAATTTTAGGGCCCGGCCCGCCGAATGTTTTCTTGAGCCCGGCCCGCGTAAAATTTCAAAAGTGAAGCCCGGCCCGCGGCTGGCCCGCAAAGCCGGCTCTTTATCTATGTGGGGACAGAAAATAAAAGTCATATAAATTTCATTCATTTTCTGGATTTCTGCCAAAGTGGGCCGGTTGGGAGCATAGAAAGAGAGCAAGTTCTTAAGGTTCGTCGCCTCAGGCTGCTTGATATGGGTAGATCGATACCTACTAAATATATTTTAACATTAATTATTCAATATGAAAAATGCGAAATTACGAAATATGACCGCCGTGAGTGTGAGCCAGAAGCATCCTGCAATTGCTTGCATGCCAAAAATTTCGTAACTTCAGCCTTCTCCGCATTCCCATCTTGGTCGTACTTCACCATTTGAAAGAGATCATCGTTTGTCCTTGGCTTGAAGGCTCCCCGAAGGCTCTCCAGAATCCTCCTCGTCGTTGTGATTGGGGTCTTGCGTAGTGTTCATCGTCTGCTCTAGCTTCCGAAACGATTGAAAATTGCGGGATATTGAAAATATTGGGATTTTAGAAAAATTATTTATTGGGCGGGCCGAGGCGGGCCGGTCCCGCCCGATTGGCTCTAGGCCTGGCCCGGCCGACCACCGCGGAAATCTATGAGCCCGGCCCGGTCCCGTAAAAACCTAGGCCCGCCCGGCCCCGGGCCGGCTCGTGCACATGTCTGTGTGCACCCCCTTTTAATTAAAGCAAAAGTACTAAACTTTAAAATTATCGCTCTTGGCTCCTACCCGAAATTTTTTGGGCTCCTGCTCTGGCTCTTGGCTCGGAGCAGGAGCGCTCGGAGCCAAGAGCGAGCTGCGCACATCACTGGTTATAACCAATGCTGTCTACTGCTCCAGCTCCAGAAATATTTTTTAAAAAATTGAGCTCAAAACAGGCATGCGCCTTAGTTTAGGGGGGGGGGGGGGTGGGTGTTAGCTCGCGTCCGCCATGAATATAAATCTAAGCTCGGTTTTTTCTGGTTATGAGAAATGTATTGTGCAAAAAAAACAGGCGCCGAAAAGCGGTTGCTAGTTATTATTTTTAGCTGAAAGATTTTTTGTTTGAAAACTGACAAAATGTGCCTATGGGTGACAAAATTTAGTTTTTGGTGTCTCAATTTTGAAGTTTATTTATTATGCACCCGAGGCAGACCGGCTCGTTTGTCAGTACTGAAGTCGGTCCGCCCGTGCAAATGTCCGGCCTGAAATCGTGAACTTGGATACTATATTATTTTAGCATCGGAAGGCGCCTGCATATGAGACGCCTGTATATAAATACAATTTCCCTAACAGACAAAATGCTTACCACTCCAATGGAAAAGTAGTTATTTATGATAGTATATGGCTGTGGATCGCCTTTGTCGAACTGAAAATTTCAACACTTCTAATTATTCTTTGATGCGGATAGTTTTTTTTAGCTAAAGCCTACTTTTTGGTTTGTTCTATGGTAATCTGCCACCTGTCCATAAATATCTGGCTGGATTTTTCGATGTTTTGTAATATTTTTTGCAGTGGCTCGTTCTCATAACCACCGAAAACAAGAATGGTCATTATAGACAGGTTCTTGCTTGTAAACTGACATAACTCCCCACTTCAAACATCTGGCCAGGTCCATTTCCCGTACCTAGAAATTTAAAGAACATATTTTAGTGATTGTTTACGGAAATTTCGAGTATTTTGAGTACAACCTATGTTCACCCGATTTTCGGAGTCTTTTTCTCATTCTGTCACAGTCACCCCCCCCCCTCTAGTGACACCCCCTTAAGTTAGTATCCGCCTAGGGCTCGATACTTGTTTTACCTAAATTTTTGATTCGTCAGTCTAGTCCTAGAATTTCCGGCTTCACACCAAGATTCCTATTCAGGAAATCATAACAAAAAAACTTGGCAGCAGTTTTTCCAACAAAAAAGATATCGTAAATTTTGAGTGTTCACAACATTCTAATTTAGAGAAGCCAATATCAAAACAGGCTGAAATTTACAATATTTTGGGCAGAAAGTTAAACCTTTAAGTGGTGTAGTTTTTAGAAAAGTTTTAAAATCGAGGTCTAACTTTATTATCTAGTGATCTACCTAACGGCAGAATGGCTACTGGTGGACGGTTCTCTTCGTAGTCCATTTTGTCTGCAAAAACTTAAGGTAATTCTTAAATTATCAAAAAATCCTTACCCATAGCTTCCAAGACCCACCCTGAATTTTATTAGAGTCTCAAAGAAGGCTCTCTCCTGTTATATTCCAAACTGTTACATCTAAAAATGGTTCTAGTTTTATCAGGTTCTCGCCAAAAGTTCCAGCAAGGTTTTAGCCTTTTAAGTTCAATTTATTTATGATACAATACTTCAGGCTTTCCCTCTAATACTATATGGAAAATAACAAAATTTAAAATGAAAAGCTAGAACCGTGCTAGAACTTTTGCGAGAACCAGATAAACTAGAACCATTTTAGATGTAACAGTTTTGGATATAACAGGAGAGAGCCTCAAAGAAATATACAGGGTGCGGCAAATTTAGCGCGGGATTTGTTTAGGCCATAGCTTATCCAGTTTTCATTGTTCGTTGAGATTTTATTTCATTCCAAAGAGGAATGAAAAGCAATTTGTTTATTACTTTAAAGACCATGCTCTTTGCGCTCAGCGGCATGCGCAAAATTTGAACTGGCGGGGGACACTTCTCTTTCGTCTCGCACTGTACTCTTTGCTGTTATTGCCGAACGACTCCAAAGAGTAAAGTTTGAAACGAAAGAGAAGTGTCCCCGCCAATTCGAATTTTGCGCATGTCGCTGCGCGCAAAGAGCATGGCTCTTTAACTGGATAACAAAACTTCTTTCCGTAATGCAACAAGAATTTACAAAAGGTAAAAACGATTTTCAAACAAAATCATTTGGAATTCGGAGCATTTTACCTTTACCCTCAAACTCAATTAACCTTGACCCCCACCAGCAAATCAGCTTAAGGGGCCAAGGCAAAAAATTTTCCATTTTCAATACAGTCGACGCTCGATATAACGACCCCGATACAACGAACTCTCGTATAACGAACAGATTTTTTTGTTTATTTGGCCAGCGATGAAGTAAAATGACTAAAGTTGGGGCGACGGTCATTGGTCCCCGGTCATTTGATCCCCGGTCATTTTGACCCCCGTCATTTGATCCCCCGTCATTTGATCCCCTGGTCATTTGATCCCCGGTCATTTGATCCCCAAAATCCGCCAATTCAAACTTTTCAAACAGGTTCGAATCCTGTGGTAGCAAACATTTTTTCTAACTTAAAATTGTTTAAGGAATTGTGTTTCTTAGGTCAAAAATTGTGATTTACCCACCCAACCCCAATATCTGGCTATCCACCTCCTGGTCAGGTGGACTTCCACCTGGATTGCCTGAAAAATCAAAATTGGTCAAATTTTAAAACAAATCGTACTTTATTTACTTTATCTCTTTTGTCTTGTGAAGAACTCCTATTATTTAAAATGTTTTCCTCTAATCAACCTCAGTTCTACTGGATAATCCATGAACCAACCGAACCAAATGGTCGACCACTTGGATCAAATTTTTTTTATGTTTTTTGGATTTCAAACCTTGTTTTCTGGACTAATTCGGGCATGCTGAAGATGGTTTGATAATAGTAAAATGCCGTGTTCTCTAGTATTTTTTGAGTTTTGGGGAATAATTGATTTTACCAAAATGGTTCAGGTACAATTAAGAGGTTTAGATACTATCCAAGTGGTTCGGGTACAATCCCAGATGATGACCGGACAAGTTAGGCAACCAAGTGGTCCTCCACTTGGTCACCCGAATTTGACGGAGGGGTAATTTACCGCCGCCCCATTAAGAGTGTAATGGACTAGTGAGAATGGTGAAGAACTATTGAGGGTCACATAACCTGAAAGATTGAAATTATAGCGGCACAAAATTGTCCGCACAAAATTGACGGCACAAAATTGACATATACCCAGGAATTTGGACATGGTGGACTGGACACGCTGAACATGGTTCGACTTATACCAAAACTGTGATTTCCCTACATGATTTTAAGTCACAAAAAAGTGTGTTACGAATCTGAAACTAAATTTAAATTTTTCAGGCCATTCAGGTGGATATCCATCTGCCAGGTGGTGCCTACTCGAACTTTCGGTCTCCGAAGGTAAAATCGTAATTTTTGACCTTATAAAACTGAATTGCCTACAAAATTTTACATAAGAAAGTATGATTTGTTTTCAATTTTTTGTAAAAATTTTTGATTTTCCAGGTGGAAGTCCACCTGACCAGGAGGTGGATAGCCTAGATATTGGGTTGGGTGGGTAAATCACAATTTTTGACCTAAGAAACACAATTCCTTAAACAATTTTAAGTTAGAAAAAATGTTTGCTACCACCAGGATTCGAACCTGTTTGAAAAGTTTGAATTGGCGGATTTTGGATCAAATGACCGGGGATCAAATGACCAGGATCAAATGACGGCGGGATCAAATGACCGGGGGTCAAATGACCGGGGATCAAATAACCGGGACCCAAATGACCTAATGCCCTAAAGTTGCCGCTTAATATAAAAGAACGCTCGATCTAACGAACCCCTGTGGCTGGTCCCCAGGGGGTTCGTTGTATCGAGCGTCGACTGTAATAATAATATTTTGCATAAAAATAATCAAAAAAGAGCAAATATATTGTTTTTGAGACCTGTTTTTTGAGATTATAAAATAAAAAATTTCAAATGAAAATTTTTTGCTTTGGTCCCCCAAGCTGATTTACTGGTGGGGGTCAGGTTAATTGAGTGCAGGGGTATATAGGTAGACCTAGCCCAAAATTTAAATTTTTATTTCACTCCATATTTACGTTTTTCGTTCAACGCTGCGCTCTTAGACTTCGATATACTTTTTGAGTCAGCGTACTCACTAACATACAGCCGCCATACTCACTTGACTTGCCGTCTTGTGACTTTTTTCTCTTCCTGGATCAAATCTCAAGTTTTATTGACCAAACCAGCCTATATCTCCGAACTGAAGACAAGAATCAAGAAAGCTTTTGCCAACTTGTCTCACGACATAGTCTCTCGCTCCATTAGCTCCTAAAAACGCTGACTTAAAAAATTCATTTTAGTCCAAGACTGCAGGTTTGTACGAAAAACGGAAACACTGAGTTAAATGAAAATTTAAATTCTGTTATTGATTTTGTTTGGAAATTGTTTTTACTTTTTGTAAAATTGTTGTTGCATCACGGAATAAAGTTTTGTTACTCAGCTAAAGTGCTGAACAAATTACTTTTCATTCTTCTTTCGAATGAAATAAAATCTCAATGAAACAATAAAAACTCAATTAATTACAGCCGAAACAAATCCCATGCCTAATTGCCACACCCTGTATAACCTTGCAAGACTTTATGAACTGCATACCTATCGTGCCATCCCCTCCACACACTAATATATTGGCATTTTTTATAGACTTGAACAGACTGAGACTAAACTAGTACCATATCTATTTTTTTGAGAAACGCGGGCTACGGAAAAATCAACTTACCCAAGCTCTTAAAACAATAAAATACATTATTTTTTTTGGAAAGACCTTTAATCGAAATTACCTGGCCATCTTTACACAAATCATAGACCTGCCTTGGATTCAGCAAATACTGTAATTTTTAAAGTAAAATTGGCAAAAATATTTTCAAATCAGTGGAAGTCAAATAAATGATGTACTTAATATTGACAAGACGCTTAAATTTTTTTTAACATGACTGTAGCTGAAAAATTTTAATGGCAAAAGCAAAATCGGCACTACTCAGTTTTAAAACTCATTTCCCAAAAACAGCTACTCGCAAGACCGAATCTCTCCAACTTCTTTTCTGAGAGATACAGTCAACTCTCGATAATCCGTCACCCCTTGGGACCGGCCGTGGGGTGACGGATAATCAAGAGTGACGGATTAGCGAGTGACGGATTAGCCTTATTTATTTAAGGGAAAAACCAAACAAGTGTCACGAAGGTGACGGATTATCGAGAGTTGGCTGTAGCAAAAAATTAATATTATAAAGACCATAATGAATTTCCTCAATGGGTTTCAACATTGAAATTTGGTTACAGTGAATTGCTGATATAATGTACCCTTCTCAAGTTTGTTCCCACTCAGGGTCAGATAATTTTTTTTAACTCAATTTTTACAGTTTCGTCACATAAGTTTTGGCAGTCTAGTTCGAATAATCGCAATTGTTCCGATTCCGCCAATAATTTTTCCAAATCTTAACAATTTTCTGTAAAATTCTCGCTACGACGAGCCCCTTTATTGAAAATAGAGGCACGTTATATCGAGACTCGTGGTTCTTTACTGAAAAAATTACTGATATCAAAAAAAGACCCCATCAGAAAAATAGGAATCCTTGATATTTTTAGAACTCGTTTGACCGGAAAGAACTGGCTAATATGAGTGGAATCGAACTTGAGACCCGGCGTAGAGCTCACAAAAAACACTTCAAAGTATACCTGAAATTTGCGGTATATTCTCTCTCCCTGTCTCCCTCCACTTTTGGGATTGATCAAAACCAGCAAAGGGCGAGCTCTGCTATTGGATGCAAACGGGTCACCTACAACAGAATAGCAGGAAACAGTTTTCAAGCTTCAAAATGAACAAAAAATGGTCAACGACCTGGAGCAGATTACTGTTTGAGATGGAAGATCCTGATGGCCTCCATTGTGAGGGTGACCACTAGAGCTACCATGTGCTGTGGCTGTTGAGACTGAGATCTATCCAGAAAAGTAGGCACTATGTTTACTGGAGGCAGGATGTGGTAGGCTAAAGCTCCGAAATCTGAAAATCGGTAATGGTAAGAATGGTTTTTCGGAGAATACTGTAAAGTGACAAACCACATTCCTTAGGCCATTGCTTAAAATATATGAATGTGAATTAGTTGGAATGATAATAAAGAGTTACCTCAATGCATTTGGTATGCAACTGAATTTTAAACAAAATGTACACAGTTTGGAATGTTGTTATTTGTTATAAAATTCTCATCTTACCAAGTTTTTGCACCATCTACATCGCTTTCCCTGGAATATAGACCCGTGTTTTTGCACTTTGTGTTCACACATTTGGCTGCTAAAGCATGCATATGTTAAACAATGAATTTTTGAAGAAAACAATTGTGCAATAATCACCGCTGTTAGATTCAATCCAGTGATGAGCCATAAAGTTGTTTTCTTTTTTTGAGGGGTTTGCGTTGTAGGTGTGAATACACGTGTTTTGAGCCGATCGAACACATCTGCAAAAAAATTTGGTGTTTCGGTTTACTAACTTTCAAATACCTTTCATGAACCGTATATTTGCACACTGAAAATAATATAAAACAAAAGTATTATGCCGTTATTCCATTTTATTGACAGACCCAACCACCCGCCTTCCCCAGCATCAAATATTACTGCCAACTAGTCCAATAAAAACAGATAAAAGCAGGGTTGCCAGACGTCCTTATTTATAAGATTTGTAATTATTTTGGGATTCCAAGTCTTATTTTTTTTTGAAATTTTTAGTCCAATCTTATTTTTTAGCATCAAAAAGAGCAATAAGCCCTCGATAAAATTGCATATTTTTGCCAAAATACCCTAAAATGTCATTATTTTGAGCAAATGTCCTTATTTAAAAAATCTGGCAACCCTTCAAAACCATTATTAAAAAAGGACGATACTTTTTTTTGGCCGCTAATTACTCGTTTTTGGCCTCTAACTACTTTATTCTGGCCGCAAATTAGAAATCCCGCTAATTACTTTTTTTTTGCCGCAAAATACTTTTTTCTGGCCTCAAATTACTTTTTTCTGGCCGCAAATTTTTTTAAAAAATGGCCGCAAATTTAAAATGGCCGCGAAAATTTGCGGCCAGAAAAAAGTAATTTGCGGCCAGAAAAAAGTAATTAGCGGGATTTCTAATTTGCGGCCAGAATAAAGTAATTAGCGGCCAAAAACGAGTAATTAGTGGCCAAAAAAAGTACCATCCTTTAAAAAATGGTTTCTTGTGTCTTGCGGAGCCTCATTTTCAAATTTTTTTCTAAAAAATAAATAAAAAAATCTTAAAGGTAGAGTAAATAAGGAGTAAATCTACCGTATTTGCTGTAATTATAGACCCTCCTCGGAGGGGGATTTGAGTTCGGCTGAAAAATGGCAGGACTAGGGTTTATAAATTAGAGAAAATACGTACGCTAGATCTTAGGTATATCTTAGTGAAATATACCTAGAAAAAAGGGTAGCACAGGTAAATTACTTACGTGAGCAAGCTAGACCCTGTTCCGCCCCATCCCACCAGCAGATTACAGCAAACTGCAAATTATTAGTGTTGTTGGTATAATAAAATAGTCATCTTCATGCATACCATTGCAGTACGTGGCTGTGCTAAAATGCCTCAATCTCCAAATATGACACCCATCTTCCTTCATTTCCTACACAAAAACAAATTCACAAGAATTAACAGATTTCGAGGCTGAAAAATATGGTTGTTGGCGACCGGTTTATGCATTGTTTCGGTTAACCAGAAGAAACTTTGACAGTATCTCAACAATCTTTTAGTACATTAGTACCAAATTTCAGTGCTCCATTTTAAAGATCACTGAAAACAAAAAAAAGGTTAAAATCCACCTAAAAATAAAAAAAAACATCCAAAAAGACCAAAAAAACGGACCCGGTTTTTTGGTCTTTTTTGGATGTTTTTTTGATTTTTAGGTGGATTTTTAAGGGGGGGGGACTTCTACGGCTACTTTTTGACATTGACTGCTACTTCACTTCACATAAATTTTTTCACATTTTTTGTTTTTCTCATCTCAGATGAAGTTACACCGTTTTGTAGCTGAGATTCTCCTCTTTCGATCGAGTGGTCAAACAGCCTGATTAAAATAATTTCGAGAAAATCACACCAAATATAAGGTGAGACTCCACTAAAGACACCTAGGTAAAAACCACGGTTTTTAGTGTGAGTTCGTTTTGATTTTCTCAAAAATTATTTTTAATCAGGCTGTTTGACCACTCAATCGAAAGAGGAGAATCTCAGCTACAAAATGGTGTAAAAACATCTGAGATGAGAAAACAAAAAAAATGTGAAATATGCATAAACCGGTCGCCAACAACCCCACTGAAAAACACGAACCGTGGTCAAAGCCTAGCAGGACTAGCAAAGGAATTGTAGTCAATCCACCTAAATAAATATTCACGCGACAATTAATTTATCATTAGTAATCCTATAGTAAGACAGCACCCTGATTTCCGGTTAGATCACTTTTACTTTACTTTTTGATCGCTCTTTTTTTAAACGTTTCGCCTAAGTCTAACTAAGGTAATCAACAAATTTGAGTGTGTAGTGTAGTCAAAAAATTTTATGGAAAAAGGATGATTTTTCATATGAAAATTTGAAAATTTCCAAGAAAATTTGTTTGCGTGGACTTTTTATCCTACTTTTTAAATTGCTTTGAGATGTTTGCATCAGATGACTATCGCCAGAGTCTCAGCTACATTTTGAGTAGCTCTCCCCAGACTCCCGCGTAACACGAGTCGTGTAACAAACTTTCAAACAGTTCCATCCAATCATTTTTTATTTTAAATTCCAGTTTTTTTGTGTTCAAAAGGACTGCTAAAATCTAGTGAGCATTTTGGTAGTAAAACATTTGTTAGTTTATATAAAAATATTTTGGAAATCGTCAAAAGTAAGTCGCACTCGACCCGCGTAACATGCTGTTAAGCGACTTACTTTTGATTATTTCCAAAATATTTTTATATAAACTAACAAATGTTTTACTACCAAAATGCTCACTAGATCCTAGCGGTCATTTTGAACACAAGATAACTGAAAATTAAAGTAAAAAAATGTTTGTCTAGAACTGTTTGAAAGTTTGTTACGTGACTCGTGTTACAGTCTGGGGAGAGCTACTACAAATTTAGTTCTAAAAAGTGAAAAATATCGATGACATTTACCAGGTCATGGTATCCAGATGATGACTCCCAGGTACTGGGGCCCAGATTGAAGTGATTAAGTGGTAGTACCCGTTAGTACTGAGATAGTAAGGTGGTTGCGGTTTGCAACGAAGTAAAAAATATTGAAAATAATTCGAAGCTATTGAAAAACTCAACGAGGGCGCTTGATATGTTCGTTTTTTACGTTTGTCACGTTTTTCGCCATATTTTTACATGTCTTCAGTTTTATTTTTGATTATCCAACTGTTTTTGACTATAATTATTCTTTTGACTATGATTTAGACTGAATTTGATTTTTAGATTTTGATTGCGAAATTCCAATAATTTTAAGGGGCTTATTTGAAAGGAAGTACGGTATATTAGATATACCGAGATTTTAAATTAATGTCGTACATCTTTTAATAAGGTTCCATGTCAAATTTCAAATGGACTAAAGGCGGATTCACAATAAGAAGGCTGTTTGCGGATGCTAAAACAGACTCCGAAACAGAATCCTCGCTTTTTTAATTTTTTCCAAATTATTCAGTTGGTGCGGTTTTGTTTATGCCTCTTCTCGCATCATATAGTTGAGGTGTAAGGCTACGAAATTAGCTATTGATTGAGTAAATATCGCTTTAAAACTTAGATAAATTTTTAAGAATCCGCCCAAGAATCTTAACACGAATTTGAGTGCTTGGGCGGATTCTTCCTTTTTAAACTCAATTTTTTCAACAACATCTACTTTATCAATAGCTCATCTGGTAGCCCTGAATCTTGGCTACAAGATGGCACCTACAGAATAATTTTAAAAATATTAAAAAAGGTGTGGCCATCCGCAAACAGACGGTTCTAGTAGAGAGTCCGGTGCCAAAAAACAGCTTGGTCCCCCTGTTGTTTTTTTCATAAGTTAAAAAAAATAATTTTTGAAATTTTTTTGTCCTGAAACGATATTTTTTTTAAAAATATTTTTAAGCTAAGGTCCTTTTTTGTTTTTTGAATTCATTTCTCTTGTTTCTGATTTCTGTTGATCTGATTCTGTTCACGCACTTATCAATTTCTTTTTTAGGCAATTCAAATGGCGCCGCAAATATCTTTGATCCCAGTTTCGTCTCTCAAGTCTCTATTTAAAAATCAACAGGGGGACAAAAGCTGTTTTTTACAAAAAACAACAGGGGGACCAAGCTGTTTTTCACAAAAAACAACAGGGCGACCAAGCTGTTTTTTACAAAAAACAACAGGGGGGACCAAGCTGTTTTTTTGGCACCGGACTCTCTACTAGAACCCTATTTTTTGCCGCTAATTTACTTTTTCTTGCCGCAAATAAATTTCCACCAATTTACTTTTTTTATGCCGTAAAAATATTTTTTTGCCGCAACTTTTTCCTTCATTTTGCCGCAAATTTACTCTTGTCGCAAAAATTACTTTTTATTACCGCTGATTTACTTTTTTCTGCCGCAATTTTTTTTTTCGCTTATTTACTTTTTTTGCCGTAAATTGACTTTTTTCGCCGTAAATTTTCTTTTTTTTTCGCCGTAAATTGACTTTTTTTCGCCGTAAATTTACTTGGTTTGCCGCTTTTCTGCCTGTTATCTATGTTTTTGACGCTTTTTTCAGCGTTTTATTATAAACACTGTTTATTCTCAACAGATAGCCTTTCAAACACAGAAATAATTTCTGCTTACATTTATATTTTACCCTTGTAGTTGAAGTACCCAAGAAAACTCTTGTTAAGGTGTCCTAGTAGTTGTACTTAAGATTTTACTTGTGTAATGGTATCGAGGTGGTCTTATGGCTTTTTCACGTTGTTCGAGTTAGAGTTCGAGCTCTTGGTAAGAGGTGTTCATTTACTCAAAACCCGAACTCGAACTCTTACTCGAACAAAGTGAACAAGCCGTTACCTAGTTTGTACGGGTACCAACAAAGTGCTTACGTATATCTAACAATTTTTTATAGGCGGACAAATTTCGTTCTAAAATCGATGTTTTTCATGATAACGCCATTAAAATGGCACGATTTTGGACAGGGTACCATGGTTTTTCATTACTTCTGCTTAATCCAAATATTTCAATTCTAGAAGTAATGCTTTTTCATAGTGATATCTGGTGGTTTCTCATCCACTTTAATGCCTACTGTTCCTTTAAAAACTATTTTTCGAAAAATATCTGAGAACCCGGCTTTTAATTTTCAATAAACTATTTGAAAAACTGTTTGAAATTAGTGCCCAATAAGACTTGCCCAAATTTTGGTCCGCCCAAAGAAAGGTGCCCAAATGAGCAGTAACCGTGCATGCACCCTAAATCCGCTATTTTTAACATTTATGATATGTGAAATACTTCAAATCTTATAATATTATAATATCTTCAAGTGCTTAGGCTGGATTGAGGTTGTTTAGGGCAGTTTGGGGTATCTAGAGCTGTTTTAATGTTTTAGTGGTTCGGGTTTGTTAAAAATAGCTTGAGTTAGTTAGAGGTGGTTTAAAATTGTTTAGAATAATGCACCTTTGAGGATATTTAGTAAATAGGAGGGCACATCTGCTGTCCGTATATAGTATTCGCATGGAAATCTTAAAAATTCAGCTCAAAACTAATCTAAAAATCTCTAGTTCGGATCCCTCTGGGTGCACACTTTATGTTTTTTCATTTATTGAGTTGAACTTAAATTAAACTAAATTTTCCGTCTAAAACTTAATGAAGACTACCCAGATATATTTCCCAGACCCCAGAAAAATAGCGTCACGCATTTATCAGTCACAACTTCCGTAAGCCTAAATTTTGTTGTTCCAAAGGGTAGTTACAGCAATTTTTGAAATTGAGATTTGATTTGGAGGGGGGGTATTCGCTACTAGCGCCGCTTTACTTATTTTATTGATGTTTGAAAGGACGGTAGCAAATTTCTAAACTTAGAGCTGCACAAAAAACTTGATGGAAATGTTTTTATATCAAAATTACTTTAGAAATGTGAGTAGCTTGGGAAGGCTTGCTCTGGTAAGGAACGGTTCAAAAAGTCTCCTGTTTGCGTAGCAACATTTTCTCGGATAAAGTTCTAGGCTGCACCGGGGCTGTGCAAGAACATCGAAAATAAGCAGGGAATTATTAGATTATAGGATATCAAAGCAGCGAGTAACAAAAATGGGCGATTTTTTTTATAAAAAGCAGGTTTGAAATCTTAAGTAGGTATTAGCTTCAATAATTGTGTAACCGCTGACAGCCTACTTGGGCCTCTAAGAGACTAAGGATCACTTGATACTAAACTCGTAAATAAAATATTAAAACATAAAGCATGCACGCAGAGAGATCCGGACAAGCAACTTTTAAATGGGGTTTAATTTGAAATTTATACGGACGATAGATGGCTGTAGGAAGTTTCGTAACGAGACATTTTCGTAACAGCGAATTTTCGTAAGAAACTTTTTCGTAACAGCGAATTTTCGTAACAAGCTCTTTCGTAACGCCGGTTTTTATTAACATTAGTGATATGTTAAGTTGCTTTTTTGCTTTTTGATCCTCTTTTGATGTTTCTTAGGGAATCGGACATTTTTCCGTCAAAATTGTTCGGCGGTCATTTTTTGGCTGTACTTTTTTTTCTTGATCGAGAAAATGATTCTGTTAGTACGATTTTGTAGCTAAGATTCAGGGCTTCAAATGAGCCATTGACAAGCAAAACTTGATATGGAAATTTGGGGTAAAAATGTCCAATCTGACACTAAAAGGGAGTTGGACATTTTTCCGTCGAAATTGGAGACTCAGTGTCAGACTGGGCATTTTTATTCCGAAATTTTGCAATTGACGTTTGATTGTTGATAGCTCATTTTGAAGCCCTTGACCTGAGCTACAAAACGTACTAACAGATTTTGTTTTTTCAATCACCAAAAAAATTACAGCCAATAAATGACCACGGAAAAATTTCGACGGAAAAAATGTCCAACGGAAAAAATGTCCTAAATCCGTTTCTTATAGCTTCTGTGATGTTTTGACCAAAAATAGTCAAGAAAAAAATGAAAACAGTCAGAGGGTGGGATCGAACCACTGGTGAAAAAAATTCATCCCACCAACTTACCTACTGCACCATACATGCCACTAATGGCAAATAGCTATGTGTAGTATATAATATATGAATTCTTAAAATAAGATAAGCTAAAATAAAATAAGTAAAGCGGCGCTAAGTAGCGAATACCCCTCCCTCCAAATCTCAAATCTCAATTTGCAAAAATTGCTGTAACTACCCTTTGGAACAACAAATTTAGGCTTACGGAAGTTTGACTGATAAATGCGTGACGCTATTTTTCTGGGGTCTGGAAATATATCTGGGTAGTCTTCATTAAGTTTTAGACGGAAAATTTAGTTTAATTTTAAGTTCAACTCAATAAATGGAAAAACATAAAGTGTGCACCCAGAGGGATCCGAACTAGAGTTTTTAGATTAGTTTTTGAGCTGAATTTTTAAGATTTCCATGCGATACTATATACGGACAGCAGATGTGCCCTCCTATTACTAAATATCCTCAAAGGTGCATTATCTAAAACAATTTTAAACCACCTCTAACTAACTCAAGCTATTTTTAACAAACCCGAACCACTAAAACATTAAAACAGCTCTAGATACCCCAAACTGCCCTAAACAACCTCAATCCAGCCTAAGCACTTGAAGATATTATAATATTATAAGATTTGAAGTATTTCACATATCATAAATGTTAAAAATAGCGGATTTAGGGTGCATGCACGGTTACTGCTCATTTGGGCACCTTTCTTTGGCGGACCAAATTTGGGCAAGTCTTATTTGGGCACTAATTTCAAACAGTTTTTTCAAATAGTTTATTTGAAATTAAAAGCTGCGGGTTCTCAGATATTTTTCGAAAAATAGTTTTTAAAGGAACAGTAGGCATTAAAGTGGATGAGAAACCCCAGATATCACTATGAAAGGCATTACTTCTAGAATTGAAATATTTTGGATTTAAGCAGAAGTATGAAAACCATGGTACCCTGTCCAAAATCGTGCCATTTTAAATGGCGTTATCATGAAAAACATCGATTTTACGAAACGAAATTTGTTCCGCCTATAAAAATTGTTAGATATACGGTAAGCACTTTGTTGGTACCCCGTACAAACTAGGTAACGGCTTGTTCACTTTGTTCGAGTAAGAGTTCGAGTTCGGGTTTTTGAGTAATGAACACCTCTTACCAGAGCTCGAACTCTAACTCAACACGTGAAAAAGCCATAAGACCACCTCGATACCATTACACAAGTAAAATTTAAGTACAACTACTAGGACACCTTAACAAGAGTTTCTTGGGTACTTCAACTACAAGGGGTAAATATAAATGTAAGCAGAAATTTATTTCTGTGTTTGAAAGGCTATCTGTTGAGAATAAACAGTGTTTATAATAAACGCTGAAAAAAGCGTCAAAAACATAGATAACAGCAGAAAAGCGGCAAACCAAGTAAATTTACGGCGAAAAAAAGTCAATTTACGGCGAAAAAAAGAAAATTTACGGCGAAAAAAGTCAATTTACGGCAAAAAAGTAAATAAGCGAAAAAAAAATTTGCGGCAGAAAAAATAAATCAGCGGTAATAAAAAGTATTTTTGCGACAAGAGTAAATTTGCGGCAAAATGAAGGAAAAAGTTTGCGGCAAAAAAAATATTTTACGGCATAAAAAAAGTAAAATTGGTGGAAAATTTATTTGCGGCAAGAAAAAGTAAATTAGCGGCAAAAAAAAGTATTTCTGCAGCAAAAAAAGTCTTTTTACGGCAAAAAAAAAAGGTTTGCCCGCTCAACCCAAGTTGAAAAAAAAACTAATTTTTGAGTATGAGTTAAGATTATCGAAAGGAACTGGTCCTGAAATAATCAGCTCGATACGTGGTCAAAAAAAAGCGGGGCGAACAAAAAATTTCTCCGCGCGACATTTAAGACCTTTAGTCTTGGATGTAGGTTGCCGTCGGTAAGATTTACATCGCTTCCACTCCTCAGCGAACTATACCATCTAAAACACAACTATAATCGTTTTAATTTTTATAGTGTTTTTTTATACCGTTTGTCATAGTCGATTTCAGCCATCATTTGTCGTAGAATCTGCAATTACTGACTTTAATCAAATATTTAGACTACAGTCGAACTTTGATGACCCGGCACCCCCTCGGGTTCGTAACCCCCTAGGGTCCAGGTATACCAACGATCAGATACATATTGTGATCAGATACATCGATCAGATACACAGACGATCAGATACATCGATCAGAATACACCGACGAACAGATACATCGATAGATACACTTTTTTAATATAACGTTAAAACTTATCCACACCTTTTATTTCAACGTCCAATCAACATAACAGTACATCAAAACACTAACAATAACATCAAATTTTAATCGGATCTACGATAAAGGTTTTCA
>SADC01000081.1:0-268329 GCA_004194705.1 Ditylenchus dipsaci
CCTGACTACACACATCGAGTGAAACATAAAAGTGTTCGACTCACCACCTCAGAATAAGTTAAGCACAGGGCCCAGGGCTAAGCTTAGATTGAAGAACAGGGTAACACTTTGTTTCTATCGGACTTTTCAAGAAACTATCTGCTGCAGAAGCAAAACGTGTCAAAAATGATAAAATGTCAAAATAGCAGTATATAAAGCTCTTTTACGCATGGAAACAGTCACGAAATACTATCCAACTAGCTGAAAACTATCGAACAATAGAACTCCCTGACGATCTTGCATTCATTCGGACTCTTCTTTTAACAAAATAATATTCTTTGAACTTTATATGAATTCCGGCTACCAGACAATTTCCAATATTTTTGGAAATGTCGGCCGACATTTTCCAATATTTTTTCGGTCGATTCGATCGTTTCGCCCGAATTTACCGAAAAAATATTGGAAAATGTCGGCCGACATTTTCCAAAATATTGGAAATTGTTGGTAGCCATGAATTCTATCAAATTCAAAAATGTGGTGAAATATCAACTCGTGAGAGTTTTAACCCGTGACTATCAATTCGTGATAGTATATCAAATCAAAATTTAGTTCAAATTCAAAACCAACCTTTTTTGTGGACTGACATTTGACTCGCTATAAATTGTGACTCACTACAGTTTTTCAAATTGGCGCCTTTGGTGCTCAGTCTAGACACACGTTTGAGTTTGTCCTAACTTGCGCTGGCCTACCCTTGCCTAAGCCTAAGGCCTAAGTTAAAAAAAAGTTAAAAGAAAAAAAGTTAAATAAACATGCAAAAAACAGTCAAAAAAATATAAAAAAAATCGATTCTGTAGCGAGTCACAATTTTTAGCGAGTCGCAGTTTTACCTTTTTTGTGATTAAAATCGTGTAGGGAGTCCTGTTTATTTGTACCAAAATCGAAATTTCCCAAAAATAAATTTGATCCAAGTAGACGACCACTTGGATTTGTTGGTATATGGGATATACAGATGATCCAGCTACCAACATGGTCAGATGCATTATAAAAGATAGTCAAATATGCAAATTGGGTACTGCCAACTGAGCACTACCATTCAGGTACCACTACGTATGAACTACAATCTACCTCCACCGCAGTAGTATAAACTATCTCCCAAACTATGTCACAAAATGTATCCAACTGCGGTAATCCAACTGCAAATGTATCCAACTGCGGTATCCAATCACAATCCAACTGCGGTTTTACCTTGAAAGTGACTCTGGATGCATGGAAAGCATACATACCAGAGCTTATTTACGCGGTGTCCCCAGTATTCAAAACTATGTTCAAATTTCATCTTGTAGGGCATTTGGGTACTTGTTTAAGTGATTTAAAATTAATTTTCGGTTATATTTAGACAAGGACGAGGCTGAGCACGAAGCGACCTGAGAGGATGAAATGTCCGTGTCCCGTAAACAACGCGTAAACAACAACATGTAGCAACAACAAGTTTGCGAATATTTGCGGCAAATGAGTGTGCTAAATGAGTTGCGGGCAAATGAGTGTGTACGCTAAAAAGTTAAGGGTCAACAACAAGACAGAGCCAATATCTATTTAAATATCTGCAAAAATTACCACCCATATTGGGTTGGTTCGATTCTTCGTTACCGCCTTATGAAATATGAAAGGTTACAAAAATTTCGACTTTCTTCAAAAAGTAATCGCAGTCGACGTAAATCGGCCTTGGATCACTCTTTCACTAATTGTAGCAACTTAGCTTCTAGACAATTTATTTTTCAACAAAATATATATTGAATATCTATAAAAATTATCATTTGTCTGAACCTGTTCCTGCGATGTGTTTCTTTTCATGCTTCTGGCTATTCAGATCTCAGTCTGTCAATTTCTCGCTATACGGTCATTGCTCTAACTGTTAATCGCTGCATAAATTTACCCAAAATTTTTTACAGGCGAATACTCAAATACTGCTTCAATAAACAAACGACAAATGGGCAAACCAATTCCGAACAAGGCTATGTCAAGGCTGAGCAAACTATGATGGATGTGAAAAATCCTCGTCAGTTTTGGTAATAAGCTCTAGCTCTCGTGAAAAGTAAAATAAATGGCTGTTTTCATTTTCAGGTTCCTATTTCGAAAATGCGCAGGCTAAGAAGCTAACAGCTAAGGATCCTATCGTCAGCAACGGCGCGTTCAACCAGATCAAGACATCAAGGACGACTTTAGGTGCTTGCAGACGGATCGCAGACCAGCCAGAACTCTTCAGTGTGCTCGCACGAATCCCAGCTGTGGAAGGCTCAGAACTGCCGTGGAAGAAGATGAAGATTTCGAGTGAGATTGGTCGATCCAGTTGCCGGTTCTATGCGTCATAAACAGACAGTGCTATTCCATCTGAAGTGGTTTGTTCGCTCAGTCCCGAGGAAAGAAACATTCTCTACACTAACTAGCGGCTACGGTATGGAGATCTACCAGTATCAGGTTTGATTCAGTGTTCCGTGGCGTGTTTTTTAAATTTGTTCTTAGTGCCGTCGGGAATATAAAAACGTGGTCGCCCTCGTCTGAAGTATATGACAAGCAGAAGGAGCTTAGCGTTGGAATGCGTGCTATGTTGGTTGACTGGTTTGTTGATGTGTGCCAGAATACAAGCTGGGTCGTCCTACTTTTTTCTTGGCTGTCTCGTTGGTGGATCGAGTGCTTTCGTTTGTGGATATGCCTCGTGTCAAGTTCCAGCTGTTGGGTGCCACTTCTATTCTCGTCGCTTCGTGAGTTTACAGTTAGTCTTTCAAATTTTTGATAGCAATTTTTCTAAGCAAATGGAGGAGTTTATCCGCCGCAGTTGAGTGACATCGTCTTTATCACTGAAGAGACCTATGAAGAGGCTCAGGTAATAAACTAGCTGTTTTTGATGTTGCTCTAGTTTTGCTCATGACTTTGTGATCCTTCGAATGGAGAAAGTGATTCTTCGGGTGGTTGATTTCGACTTGAGTGTGCCTACGTGAAACCTTTGCCAGCTTTTATGTCTTTTTCCAGCCGGTGTCTCCTAAGGCTGTCAGTCTCATGTGGTAAGTTTCCCAGTCGTCTGATCAATTGATCCTAATTTATTTTCAGGTATTTGTTGGAGCTCTCTTCCATGCAGTACGATTGCCTTCCCTTCAAGCACAGTCATCTAGCCTGCTGCTTATGCCTTGGCTGTTAGTGCTTCTTCATCGCCTGCAGACGTCAACCATTTCGAAGAGATCACAGTTGGCGAAACAATTGATGAAGATGGGATTCTGATGGGGTCTTTTGGTTAGTTTCTTGGTGCATTACTTTATTTGTGGTTTTTACTATCTCACCGTGCATACTTCAGTGTCCACTGCAAGCATGTCGTCCTACTCCGTGCCTACCTGCAAGTCGAAGTGTCCAGGAATTCTGCTCAGTAGCTGGCCTCAGAATTGTTGGGACAAGACGGGCGTTCTGAATATCGATCTCGTGGAGCCGGCTAGTGCACTTGCTCATCTGCATCGTGTTGCTGGTCGAGATGGAAACAAGTCCCTCTTCTTGAAGTACTCCAGCGCCGAGAATCATCAAGTTGCCAAAGACGTTCGAATGGCCGAGAATATCTAATGCTTTTGTTGCTATAAACCCGATCTCTTATGTCATCACCTAGTCGTATTGTCTGAATTTAATGACAACATTGAGATACTGAGTTGAGTTTGTTTGTATCTTTCCGACAGAATAAATGCTACCTGCTTGTGTGTTTATTTTTAGAAAATCGTGACTATAACCCCTCAGCAGGCTGCGTGACATAATTTCGTCGGACCGACATTTCGTCGCGGCCATTATTTCGTCGAAGCTATAATTTCGTCGGACCGGATTTCGTCAGACGTGGATATTCGCTACGAGCGCCAAATTTTCAAATTTCGATTACCGTGTTATTTTAATTTTTTCTCAGAATGAAATAACGGCTTTCTCATGAAATCAGAGTCGAGAAACACTAATATGAGTTTACCGTATTTTCTCTATTAAAAGCCCGGGGCGTTTATTGTTCAACCCGTAAAAATCTAAAATCCTTTATCAAAAATGACCTTAACTCTGAAAACCTAGTCAAAAAGGGGGCGTTATTAGAGGGGGGCTTTTGAAGAGGGGGCGTTTAATAGATAAAATACGTATCTCCTCCATCTGAGCACTATGGAAAATTTGAAAAAAAAGTTATTGCTATTTTTGAGTGAGAATTGTTGAATTTATAGTGCACCATTGTTGCCATTAACAAGGCCTAAATTTTGCTATAAATTGAAATGAAACTAAACTATAGAATCGTCGATAATGTAAGAAATGGGAGTCTTCGGATTCCATTTATTAAAAGCATTCTCTTTCTGCAGCTGTCTTTTTTGTCGATGGTTTGAGACTTGGTTGCTAATTTATCTATTTGCTCGTTTGTTAATAGAACATCTCCCTAGAATATTTTATTAGATTCTATCATATTTATTTGTATAAGTGGTGCATAAGTCCGCGGACAACTTTTTAGCTAATCGTTGGGAATAAATTTAATTCTTGAAAAATATTCCAAACATACGGTTTTGTATCCCTTCTCTTCTTCTCTGTTTTTTTTGCTGTTTTATGTCATTAAACATAGTTGCGGAAAGGCATTTTTGAGAAAAAATAAAATTTTGACTCTGTGCCTTGCCCCCCCCCGTGGTTCTGATTTTTTGATGCTTAGACACCGAGAATCGCGTGGAATTCAGCGAATTGAGCGTCGTTGCACTTTTTTGTGGTTCGGGAACACATTTGAGTCCGTCCTAACATACGCTTGCCTACCCTTGCCTAAGCCTAAAAAGACATATCGGTACTTCTATGGTTGGTCCCCCCACCCCTATTTTAGAAAATTACCCGTAATCACTTCCTAAGCTCATTTGTTTGCTTAGAAAAATAAAAGATACATTTCTGAACACTTATTGAATCACCCAAAAATATTGAAAACACTGAAAATACCTACATCTATCAACATATCTTGTATTGGCTCATTTATTGAAGTAATAGTTGGTGGGTCTTTGAAAACATTTTCGTCTCCACTTCTATCAATACTCTTTATTTCTGCAATTTGTAAATTCCTTTTGATTACATCATGCAATATAAATTATTTTAAATGGAGAGAAGACTCATTTGCCTCAATTTTTGCCCTGCTTATTTTAAGTAGTACAGGCGAAACAAAAAAACTCCCTGGTTTTAACACGAGAAAGGCTGGTCGTGAAGAGTTCTGATTTTAGTTGTGAGGAGATACACATGCCAAGAACACTATTTTAAATCCTGTAGATTATCATTATTAGACCATAATATTTAGAAAATACGTGGATCACCCATAAATATTTTTCTGCTAGTGAAACCCTTAATTCTGAAACCGGATTCATGTTCCGCATGGTCGATTTGCTTCTAAAACTACTCTTGAAATTCGAAAGACACTGTCGAATTTCGAATCCCGATCAAGAAAATAAACATTCAAATTTAAATCGAATATTTATTGGGTACTTCTCTAGTTGACATTACACCTCCAATTTTTTGAATATTTTTGTTCTCCCCGCGCTCTTTTTTATTGTTTAGCAGTTTTTAATCTTTAAGCTCTAGTGGCTGTGAAACATTGCAATGGTAACTTTGTTAGATAGCCAAGAGCCTGAGGATCATTTTGACACCAAACTTGTAAATAAAGGAATAAAAAGGGAGATAAAAAAAGTTTGCACCCACTGGATTTGAACAAAAATATTCGAAAATTGGAGGTGTGATGTCAACTAGAGAAGTACCATTTATTGTCTTGAGCGGAATTCAAAATTTCAAGAGCATTTTTAGAAGCAAATCGACCATGCTGAACACTACTTCAGTGTCAGAATGAAGCGTTTCACTGGCATAAAAATTTATGGATCGAACCTGCGGCACCATTTCGGGCTAAAAACACGAACGCTTACGCACTGCGCCATGGAGGCTAATTTTTCAATCCTAAATAGCTTCTCCCCCCTTAAAAGCCATTTTTGTCGACAAATGGCGTGACAAATGGCCAAAAATGGTGTCACCACGTGGGATTGAACCTGCGGCACCATTCCGGGTCAAAAAAGCTACACGTTTACGCACTGCGCCATGGAGGCCACTTTTCAATCCTAAGTAGCTTCCCGCATCCCCTTACCCTTTTAAAAATATATCAGTATTGCTTATACACTAACCTGTAAAATTTGCTGACATTCTTATTAGCTGAAAATTCGAGATTGACTCTTTTGCTTTATTGTTTCGTTCAAGAAGGTAGTTTCTCATTTCGCGTATTTTGGATGATTCAATGTTCTTCCACAACTTTTCTCTCATCTTAACGCTTTAAAACATTATTAAAATATAAAATTAGTAAATATATAGCCTCTAACAGTAGATTTACCTGCTTATTTTCCGCTGTGTGATGTTCGTCATTGCTCACTAAAGCTCTAAATTCTAAAGAAGCTATTGAAGAATTTGGTTTTTGGAATGAAGAGAAAGCTAGTTGGAAAATAGAGTGAGTAACAAAAAGTTAATATTGATTCAATTAAAAACATAAATTGTAGACTTGATTATGTTTTTAACGTTTAAAAGTTGATTTATGTTTAGAATGAAAATTTTCGGTAAATGCTTTATTGTTGGCTTTACAGCTTACTCAGTGAATTTATGACTAATCATTGATTGTTTTGACGCTACTTGCTCTACTTATCCGACCTCGAATCAAGTTTTGTCGGCACAATTTTCACGTTTGTGGAGTAGTTTATTTTTAGCTGATGGTCTTCATGGGTAGTCTTCATAAAAATACTCTTGGCTTGGGCGACGGTAAATTCATCTGCGGTAAATTCATCTGCAGTAAATTCATCTGCAGGTAAATTCATCTGCAAGTGAATTCATCTTCAAATAAATTCATCTGCAGGTAAGTTCATCTGCAGGTAAATTCATCTGCAAAATTGAAATCCTTGAGGTGGAAATCACTTTCATCAGAAAGTTCGAATCACATGAGAAGCACCAATTTTCGTTGACACTCGTGTGGGGTCCACTCACTTGGACCTAATCTCATTTGGGTCCTACATGTGAAAATTATATTTTAAAGCAAAATTTGTCTGCGCATCTCAACCCCAAGCAACCAAGCCCCCGAAACTCTGGTATGCATACTGCTTTTATGCATCCAGATAGAGTTGTACAATTGTCCGGACAAATAGAAACCCGGACAATTGTCCGGACAATTGTCTGGACAAATAGGACAAATTCGGACAAATAGGGACAAACAGAAAATTTCCAACCTAACTTTATTAACATCAAAGCCAAGCAAAAAAATCATTCAATATCATTAATAAAACGGAGCAATATGAGTATAACCACCCCACTCAATATGAGTATAACCACCCCACTAAAGTCTAATGCACTCAGAATCTACATAATTATAACAAGTAAAAAGAAACTTACTTTTGGCAAACTTCACGAGTCATGGCTAACCAATCGCATACACAATTCTTATTCAAGCCGGCTTCTTTCATAAATTGCTTGTTAGAGTAGCTCTAGTAAACAATACGTTTCCATCTTTTGCCTTGGTGTACCTGTTGCTTTTTTGCGAAAAACAGCTTGGTCCCCCTTGTTCATTATGGTTATTGTAACATGATCACCTTAAAACAACAGGAGGGACTAAGGCAATAAATTGAAACGCATTCTTTACTAGACCCCTTGTTGTAGTAGTCATTTGCCCACATGTAGAATACAAATAAAAACAACGAAAAACTATAGGAAAAGATTTGTAGGAAAGATTTTAACAGAACTCGATGACTTAAGACCGAAAAACGCCAAATACAATGGTGGAAAAAACAACAGGGGGACCAAGGCAAAATTGATCAAAATCAACAGGGGGACCAAGACAAAATTTGGCCCCTCTTCTAGGATAGGGCCGTACGGTACGGTAATAAACAGTAATGAATTCAGGGTCGGCAATTTATAAAGAAATTATAAATGAAGAGTCTTATTTAATAAACGATTCATCATTAAAAGATTTATCGGTCATTTACCGATTTATTGCAAATTGCAATAATCTGTCCTTAGAAAACAAGTTTTTTTAATGAAATTTTTTATTTCTATTTGTCCGATTTCTATAAAGCCGGACAAATAGGCGGACAATTGTCTTATTTGTCCGGACAATTGTCCGGACAATTGTCCATTCTGCAACTCTACATCCAGAGTCATTTCGAGTGATTTGTGTCTAAGGTATGTGGGTGTGCGCATCTCAACCCCAAGCAACCAAGCCCCCTGCGCCTCCTTCGGGGGTGCAGGGGACTTGGTTGGTTAGAGATGCGCGCACCGAGTAAGACTCTTGACCAAAAATGCATGTAGTGACTCTTTTTGCACAGCTCCAGTGACGAAAACGATAATAAAATAAAATTGATGTCCGCCACAGGGATACAAACTTTGCAAATGAATTTACTTGCAGATTAATTTACCTGCAGATGAATTTACTGCAGATGAATTTACCGCGGATGAATTTACTGCAGATGAATTTACCGCAGATGAATTTACCTAGAGCCCTTTGGCTTCCCCTCTTGTTTTTTTCCAAGAATGCATTGGTCCCTGTTTCTTTACAATTTCCACGTTTTGTAAGCCAGTTTATATTTAGCTCGCTATCTTCATGGGGCTCAATAGCTCAGTTGGGAGAGCGTTAGACTGAAGATCTAAATGTCACCGGTTCGATCCCGGTTTGGGCCAGTCCTCTTTTTTCTGGCGAATTTTTTTTTAGTTACATGTTTTGTTAATTATCATCATTCAAACCACTTTTATGCGAAAATTATAAGAATACATTATACAAACAAAAATATAAACTGTGAAATTATGAGCAGAACTACTCAAATAAAAATTTAGAAGGGCTTTGGCACAACCAGACAAGGATTGATCTTCTTCTAGTGAGTTGGGTTTTGGCTCTGGCTGAGGTTCAGGTTCTGGTTGAGGATTAGGACTAGGCTCAGACTCGTTTTTGGGCTCAGGCTGAGGTTCAGGCTCCGGTTCTGGTTGAGGATCTCGGTGTTTGGTAGGTTGGCTGTTGGAAGAAGTACTAGGAGAAGGTTCTGGCTCTGGAAATTACTTGAAGATATTTTCACATATTGCCTGAACCTTTGGCTACATTTTAGCAGTTATTCTGTAGCCAACTCAAGAAATAAAATTTTGAAAACTTATAGATACAGATAATGAAAAAAAAAGTGTTCCAGACATTTTCGAATTCTCCGAACTAACCTGGTTGGGGTGATAAAGTAGTTTTTGAGAACTCGCTTCTCCCGTCCTTCTTGACGATGAGCCGACATTTGGAGAGGCAGCAGTCTGATCTGGGTGTATATGTACAAGAGGACTTCGGAATTTGGCCATTTCTTCAGCTGAGACGAGCTCTAACTTGTTGATTCCTCTGTTCTCACCTTGATAAAATATTTAAGCCTCCAAATAAACTTTTTTCATTTCTGAATTCGGGGTGAAAAGCGGGTGCAGGATCAAAATTCCCAAGGACAGAATACCCAAAGTACAAAATACCCAATGCTCAAAATACCAAAGAAATATACCCAAATACCCAAAATACCCAAGAGTGGTCTTTTGGTGGACTTCTGACGTCCTATTAATATTATAATGGCATTTGGTGCATATTATATGTTGTGTATATTATGATAATAGCATATAGTGCACATTATCTGCACAATATGCATATTGGGTATTTTGTCTTTGGTATTCTGACCATTGGATATTTTGACCTTTGGGTATTTTGTACTTTGGGTGTTTTATACTTTGGGTATTTTGTACTTTAGTATTTTGATCTTGCACCGAAAAATGTTTTAAAATCCAGTTTTAGCAAAGGCGGAAATTGACTCGGGTTAAACCCACTGATCTCTAGTCACTTTTTGCCAATTCGATAGCTGTAGAATTTCTCGTATATTATGCGAGAAATTCTACAGTTATCAATACACAGTCATCGACGGGGCAAAGACTGACACAGGAGCTGTGGGGCTGTATCCTGAGGCAAAAAAATAAAAGTTTTTTGGTGGCATATTATGTATTAAATTATAAAGCCTTTCTAGTCTCAATTTCTCACTTCCATGATATTTCCATTGGTCATTCCTATAAAAATCCCTGTTTTTTATAGTAACATTAGCATGTTTGCTTTGTTGTTCAATAGCTGAAGGCACACTGTGTTGATAGGAGCCAGCGGTCTGACCTTTGGCGTGGATCACAAATATTTTGCCTGGACCTAGGGGTGGTCGGTGGGCTCGATTTCTAAATTTTTCACACAAATGACAAGGCAGAGATTAAAGTTGAGTACTATTACCTCTTATCAGCCGCCTAAACATGACTACAGTCCTGCCCTGCACCTGAAGCCCATAAGCTGAGGATAGAGACTGCTCGCCGTCCAACCATGAGTCACTTAGGGGAGTGGATCTGTCCCTAGTGTACATATCTTCTATGTGGAGATAGCTGCCACTAGACACAGATGCCATAATTATATCTGTGCAGTCCATTGGATGGAGGGGAGAATTTAGAGCACTTGGCACTGAAATCGGCAACCCATTTTCACCTTTCAAAAATCTTTAAAAATTTTAGGTTATCTGAGAGAATCAATCTCATTTTTAATTGGGGGTTTTTGGATAAGGCGCTAGGTTATCCACACGTTCACGTTTTAGCCATTTTTCTCATAGTTAACGTTTATCGATTTTTTGAGTTCGTCCTTATATGCGCTCGCCTATCCTAAGCCTAAACCTAAACTTGAGCCTTTTATGCCAAAATTGTGTGAGAAATCCAAAACATGCATCAGAAATTACAAAAAAATAGCAAAGGCTAAGTTAGGACATACTCAATAAAAAGTCTCGAAACATTAACTATGAAAAAATTGCTAAAACGTTCATTCATCAATAATCCACGGTAGACCAGAACGGGCTAGGGCTAAAACATGTTTCAAGCAAGTAAAAATGTGTTTTAGGCAGTCTTACCTAGACTGGCATGAGCAAGCCAAAAATCATTGCGATTTATTTTTCACAAAGGGCCAATTGGTATCAGTAATTTTTTTTTACAATATCCTGCAGTGGCTGCCGCTCTTCTATCTGCTTCATTGACTCCAGTGGCCAGAGAAGCTGCCAGATCAGGAAATAATCTACATGTGGTTGGGATTTGCAAAGGTCTCCATCCTAGCGCTACATATGACTCCGTTACAAAGTCTAGGATAATTTCTACATGATTCTGAAAATAATTATTTGGGTTTATTATTAAAAAAAATGCACTCGACGCTCTTACTTAGGACACCCCCACTTAGGACAGAAGTTCGTTCCCACCTCGAGTCCGACACTTTTTTCAGCTATTTTATAATAAAATTTCTGGTTCTGTATTGACGATAGTCTGGTCCCAAATATCGCAAGGATTCCGATTTTCCCGATCGTTTTCTAAAAACCCCAAATTTTTGCTCTGAAAAAGCAAAAGCTCTTAGTTAGGACAGGCTCTGTTGAAAATACCTGTTTTTTAATTAGAGTTTTGGCTTTTTAGAGCAAAAACCTAGGGATTTTAGAAAACGATCCGCGAAATCAGAATCCTTGCAATATTTGGGACCAGACTGTCAAAACAGAACTAGCAAAGGTATTAAAAACTTAATGTAAAAAACGTGTCAAACCCGGTAAGCTGGCCGGTCCCTTGGGTGTCCTAAGTAAAAGCGTCGACTGTAGTTAAAAAAATTTTCCTAAGTTATTTTGATACAATCAACAACATCGACCAGACATTTTCTACCATTAGTATAATTTGTCATGCGAAAAATTCTACTAATAGTAGAAAATGTCTGGTCACCTCAACAACAATTAAAATTTAAATAAAAATCTTTAATTCCAGGGTTATGGGAATTTAGGGTCCAGAGGGGTCATGGCGCAAAATTCGAGTAATTTTTTAATTATGCAAATTTTGGCGACTAGACATTTAGCAGGATTTGTGAAAATTATACGCGGAAATTTAGCAAAGTTTTTTCGGTATGATTCGGGCGAAACAACCGAATCATACCGAAAAATGTGCTAAATGTCCGCGGATAATTCTCACCATTTTTCCGGTCGCCGCAAATTTTACAAAAAAAAATCATTTGGAGAACAGGATTTGCAAAAAAAATTAAGGCCACGACAAAAGGTTTCTGAAATTTCGACCGACAGAGCTAGCACCAAAGCTTGTATACCAAGCTTTGTCTCACGCATACAGTCGAACCTGGATAACCGGGCACCCCCAAAAGTTCGTTCCCCAGCTATGTCCGACACTTTTTTAGACCTCTTTTTGAATGTTTTTGTCGATTCTGTTTTGACAGTCTGGTCGCAAATATCGGAAGAATGCCGATTTTGCCGATCGTTTTTCAAAATCCAGAAACTTTTCACTCTAAAAAAGCAAAACCTTGATAACCGGACACCTATTTCTGAAAAAGGGTGTCCGGTTATCGAGGTTTTTCTTTTTTAGAGTATAGAGTAAAAAGTTTTTGGATTTTGAAAAATAATTGGCAAAATCGGCATCCTTGCGATATTTGCGACAAGATTGTCAAAACTGAATTAACAAAAACATTCAAAAAAATGTCTAAAAAAAAGTCGGACCCAGCTGGGGAACGAACTTTTGGGGTGTCCGGTTATCCAGGTTCGACTGTAGTAGGATTCTGCCCTAATTCTGTCTCTATTTTGTAAGCATAAATATTAATCTCACCTTGACCACTCTGGAATACAACAAATCTTTGCTGTTCAACTCCACTTTTTTGTAGCAACTAGTATTGAACATGCCGTAAGAAAAGCTGCTTTCCTTGTCCAGAAGCTCATTGTAGGCAAAACAGCTGAAGCTTTCAGATGTGTCGTCAGCCAGCGCAAATGACTCTTGATTTTTTTTTTTGAAAAAAGTTTTCAATTTTTGAAATCTTACTTTTTTCACAGTTCATCCCAAAAAAGCCGTAAGCACAGAAACAGCTTTTTCGGTTTGCTTGAATACTGTCTGTGAGACATTTTCCACCATTTTTGCAATCAGAGTCCAGAGTGCAATCGTCTAAAAGTTGGTTTATTTTGCTATTTTTAAAAGTATTTGACTCGTTAAAAACCTTCATATTGGCAGTGATCTCCGGAAAAATTCTTTTCGCACTGGCATTTGGAATCTTGCCTAGACTCTGTGGATTTGCCAGAGCAATCATCTTTGATCTTAAAACTTATTGTCAAAGTATTCGCTAAAACTTTGGACCATAAAACATTATGTATTGTATTTATAGAAGGGTCAACCCACAATTAAGATACTTGTGAGATAGGCAAAATTGTTGCAGCAGCCTGAGTGCCCGCCCCCTCTCCAAAGAGTATTTTTCTCTAAGCCAACTTTTTTCATTTTCAGATATAAAAAAAATTGACAAAGCGCACACCCTTTATATTTAATAAAAAAGACGTAAAAAGGAAGGAATGGCCCAAACCGGGATCGAACCGGTGACATTTAGATCTTCAGTCTAACGCTCTCCAACTGAGCTATTGAGCCCCATGATGGTGACAAGCTAAATATAAACTGCTTTACAAGTGTTTAATTTATGCTGACTATTTTATTATTCTCATCTCTTTTTTTGAACTAAACACTTTGGACAACGATGATCGTCTTTTGAACAATTCAACCATCCTTACCATAATTTTAGAAAATTTCCTGAAAATCTTCTCGCTGCAAATCGATTTTTAAGCAACTTTGACTATTTTTGTTCACACCACCACTCGGCAGTTGGTCCTTCTCCTTAAAAGACCATACTTGTTGATGTAAATGAGAATTTGACAAATTCAAATGCGCGCGGGACACTTCTCTTTCGTATTGCACTATACTCTTTGGAGTTGTTTCGAGTGACTGCAAAGAGTACAGTTAGCGACGAAAGAGAAGTGTCCCGCGCGCATTTGAATTTGTCAAATTCTCATTTGCATCAACAAGTATGGTCCTTTGAAGAAATACATTTTTGTCTTTAAAACTTCTATCACTTGCACATCATGGGCGTAGGCAGGGGAGGGCTGAGAGGGCTATAGACCTCCCTACCCCCCCCCCCCGCCGGTCAGATTTTTCGAAAAACATTGTTAATTAAAAACACTATAAAACTCAAAAACGGCGTAGGGAAAATGACCTCTCGGGAGCTTTAGCCCCATTCCCCTTGTCAGATTTTTTTGGCTACGCCTCTGCTTGCACGTGTAATCCCAGAGGCTTTGAACGGCTTTTTATTAGCTTCTTCGAGATGCTTTTGAAAGCGTTGACAAACCTTTAAAAGATGTGAAAGCTGCTTCAGATTGCAGCATTTTGTCGCTTATCACCACCCTTGCCCCCTCCCTTGCGTTATCCAGTCATCGTGAAGTTTGCTATTTTTGGCTTTTAATGGAAATACAGCTTTCAGTGTTTTTATTTTTTATATACTACAGTCGACTCTCCCATCCACATAATGGCAAAAAATTCGTTCCCGCTCGGGTCCTATAATTAATTTGACCCAGGGATCCCATAACTTTTTTTGAATGTAAGTAAATTTTTTCAAAACTAGTTTTTTCCCATATTTTCAAAAAAAAATAAGATTTTCAGCACAAAAAAATCAGAAGCTTTCGAATAATTTTAGAAAAAAATAAAAAAACTAAGATTCGGGGTGCCGAAATAAGTAGAATTCTTATAAATAAGTAGATATTGGATCCCTGATTTGAAGGGCCATTGCCACCTGTTTGGAATTGTCCCCCGCCAATTCAACTTTTTTTGCCTAATCATTGAACTTCTGTACGGATTTTTGAGCTTGGAGACGGAGACGGCAATGGCCCTTTAACCCAATTTTCAAAGTCTTTTTTTTTCGTTTTCGACAGTCTGGTCCCAAATATTGTGAGGATTTCGATTTTGCCAATAGTTTTTGCAAAAGAAAAAAGCCTGGGATCTAAAGGGCAGACTCTCTCATTATTAAAAAAAGCGTTATGTTAACGAGAGAGTCTGCCCTTTAAATTGCAGAATTTTTTTTTTGCAAAAACGATCGGCGAAATCGGAATCCTTGCTATATTTGCAGCCTGGTTGTAGAAAACGAAAAAGTAAAACACTTTAAAAATTGAGTTAAAAAAGGTGTCGAACCCAAGGCGGGAACGAACTTTTTGCTATTATGTGAAGGCAAGAGTAGACTGTAAAAAACTTTGGAAAAAAACGACTGAAAAAAGACAAAAAATTAAAAATTTATTAAATTAGCAAAAAAATATCAAAAAATTCACCTCGTCCAACACATTGAGTTCAGCACAAGAACGAAAGCGATATGCCTTGCCCCATTCCAGAGCCTGACGCTCTAGCATTAAAGTGCAGTTGGTGCATGCTGCACTGAATTAATAACTTGAGATTCTGCTCTAAATTTGATCAATTAACCTTTGTTATTCACTAAAGCAAATAATATTTTTACGTTTGGTCATCCAATCCAGCAAACTCATCTAAAGCGTCTGAGCCAGTAAGCATTTTAGGAGCGAGTTGTTCTAATATAGTCCCATCTGGTTTGAGTAGTTGCAGTCGATAGCCACCTAAATTGTTGAATCTTTTCACATTTCACAACTTTAGTTGAAAAAAGTCACCTTGATGTGGATATTGCATTCTCCAGCTTATATTGTAGGTCTGACCCACTTGGAAGTTGGACACAAGACCTAAATGGAGATTTGATTGTATCGTATTTTTCCAATATCAAGTGCCTCAAAAAAATTTTTTTCATGTTTCTGACTTACAAGCGGAGCATGCGGTAGGCATGTTTTTTTACCTTTTTTTTTTTTTTTGCCTCAAAAAAATTTTTTTCATGTTTCTGACTTACAAGCGGAGCATGCGGTAGGCATGTTTTTTTTACCGTTGACTATAATTAGTCATTCTGACTCAGAAATAAATCTCATGAGATAACTGTAAAATTTCGACGCTACTGTCATATACACCCCCCCCCTCCAAAAGCTACTGTAACATACCCCTCTCCCAATAATTTTCACTCACCCCAAAATCATACTTTTTTTTTGGAAAAGTGGTGAAATTATTACGTGTTGTCACTTAGCCTAATGCTTAAGGCCCAAAGCCTAAGTCTAAGGGCTAAGCCTAATTCCTAAGCCTAAAAATTATCGGGGGGGGGGGGGGTTTATATTACAGTAGCGCCAAAATTTCTTTTATATTATGCTCGAAATGTCACAGTTACCGTATTCTCTCTAATAGAACTACACCCCCCCCCTCCTAATTCAAAAGCGTCCTTTTGGCATTGTGCTTTTAACCCACTTTTAAAAAATTTCTCTTATGCAAGTTACCCTTCATTTTGTAGCTCATTTCACTGACAACAAAATAGGTGGTAACTTGCTGGAAAGCAGTCTTCAAAAAGTGGGTCAAAAACGCAATGCCACAAATACGATTTTGAACCACGGGGTGTGATTTTATTAGAGAGAATACGGTATCTCATGGGTTTTCATTCTACCATGGATGGCAAAATATAGTCAACCGAACAGAAAAATGCCTCTTACTTGAAAGTCAGAAAAAAGAAAGAACTTTATGTCGAAATGGTATCTTAACTTACTTCTAGACGATTTTGGAACACCACATGGACCCATCGTTCGGGCAGTGTCCAGAAAATCTAGAGGTGGAAATCTTGCCTCTGGGAATGTCAGGGTTACATGTGCTTCCGTCCTGTGCGCTTGCCCAAACAATAAAAATAAAATGCAAATGTTGATAGAAGGAGATAGAAATAATTTTCGGCAAAAATATTTGCTTTCAATCTTGTTTGCTTGAATGCTTTTATCTGGTAGAGACCATTTCAGGAAAGATGGCAATAAATATGATGGCATTCTAGAAAGTTAATTTTATTAGTTCGGTATGAATCCACCTCACCAGACAGATACCCAAGTGCACCCTCACCCCCTGCAAAGAGTATTTTTTTCTAAGCAGACTTTTTTCGCCTAAGCCCAAGGCCTAAGCCTAAGTCTAAGCCTAAACCCAAGCCTAAGTTAGTGCGCTACGCATTGCAAAAAAGAAAACTTAAAAAAAAAATCAAGGGAACCCAAAACAGGACGCTTAGAGAAAAATACTCTTTGGAGGGGGGTGCACTTGGGCTTTTACGACCTCATCCTTTTGAAATTTCGCAATTGCTTTTGCCGGTTTCGTATCCCGACTATCTGCTTAATAGCTTTTAGCAAAAAATAATTAAAAAGAAAAGAATGGCCCAAACCGGGATCGAACCGGTGACATTTAGATCTTCAGTCTAACGCTCTCCCAACTGAGCTATTGAGCCCCATAAAGATGGCAAGCTAAATATAAACTGTTAACAAGAGTAGAATATATCTTGACTACTTTCTTATTCACAGCTTTCTTTTCTAGCCTAAACACTTTAGACAAAGGTGGTCGTCTGTTAAACAATTAAAAAATCCAGCAATTACCATAATTTTCAAAAAAAATTCATTTTTCTGCAGATCGATTTTTTCAAACTTGCAAGGCCAAGCTTTTCTATTTGAAAAGTTAAAATTTAGAGTCGGACTGCCGACTTCCGGCTTCCGACTACGACATCTCATTGTGGCCGAACTATCAACGAAGAATACAGCTCATAATGTTTTTGGTGTTCATTGCTACAAAAGAAAACTTTGGTAAAACAGCAAAAAAGAGAGGAAAATAAATTTATTGATAACTGGTGACGAATAAGTTCGTGTACCGATTATTCAATTTTATTTTTCTAAATGTAGGGGTCATTACATAAGGGGTTAACAGTAATGACGAAAGTCCAATCAAATTCTGTCCCCGAAAATCGCCACCCCAATAGACCGCCAATATGTCGGCTATCCTATGGGCGGCGGTTTATTGGGACTTAACTGTACATGAAAACCGAAGAAACAGCAATCTAACATTTTTTGTTAACTGTGTTTTACCATAACTGTATTTACCCTACAAGAGTGTTTATTTTGAAGGGGATGCGCATATTTAGTTAGGCTCAGGCTTAGGCCACAAAAAAAGTCATGATACTACCGTATTTCCTCTAATAGTAGCCCTCCCCCTAATAGTAGCCAATCCTTTAATAGTAACCCCCCCCCCCCTAGGAGGGATGTTGAAAAATAGTAGCCCCCATGAAAATAGGCCTATTTAGGCTGATTTTGCATCCCTCTGATAGTAGCCCACCCTCTAATAGTAGCCCTCCTAGACAGTGTTTTCATAACTAACACTAACTCTTAACACTAACACTAACCTAACTGTTAGTTTAGCAAACTAACACCTGATTTTTCTCGTTTTTGGTCAGGAAAACTGCGGAATCTAATATTCATGACCTTATACCAACGTTTTGCAAGGAATCAGATGCACTTTACAGATTTTTCGAAAAAGTTAAAAAAAAGTGGATAAAACCCGAAATTTATACCTTAAACTAACTGTTAGTTTCTTAAACTAACAGTGGTGTGTTATTAATAGTTTAAGAGTTTAATAGTTTAAGAAACTAACAGTTAGTTTAAGTATAAATTTCGGGTTTTATCCACTTTTTTTAACTTTTTCGAAAAATCTGTAAAATTGTCCCGTGTCCCGCAGGAGTATGAATAGCTCAACGAAACAAGGCCTAGAATTAAATTTATGAAAAAGTATGAATAGGGCTAAAGAAACCAAGCTGAAAAATCCGTATACAAGCTCAATTATTAGGAGAAATTTTTTGAATTGGCGGGAAGAATCCAAAACGCGTGGCCATGACCCTTTAAAGGGTGGTGCACTTAGTATACTGTCATATTTCACAACCCGATAAATAAACGCAAAAAAGAAGGAATGGCCCAAACCGGGATCGAACCGGTGACATTTAGATCTTCAGTCTAACGCTCTCCCAACTGAGCTATTGAGCCCCATGAAGATTAGCAACTAAATATAATCTGGCTTACAAAACGTGGAAATCGTACCAACAAAAAATGGGTAAACGGCCAGTTCGCCACGGTTTTGTTTTAGGCTTAGGCAAGGGTAGGCCAGCGTATATTAGGACGGACTCAAACATGTTCCCCCCTCTTTTGTGGCGAAATGGTCATTTTAAAAACCGTGGCGAACTGGCCCAAAACATGATTCGAGGTCGTCCTGTCAGTATGACAAAAGTGCTTTAGCTTGAAAATTTCCTACTATATTCTTCTTTTGTAAAATAGGGAATGACATAAACATGTAAAACAATAGACTTGCTCAACAACAGCCTATTCAAACCACCTGGAAAAGCTGGAAGGCAATTGGAATGAGCTCTTTTTTGTAAAGAATTGATTGACTAACTTGAAAGAGCAATTCTTAAACTCGTTTTCTTCCTCAATTTTAATATTCTGCTTTAGTGGGGGAGAGAGCAATCAAATAAGCAGGAATGAGTCTCTATTCCTCATTTCTCTTCCTAACTTGAACAAAAAACACAAGAATAGACAAAAAAAACTTTATTAGATTTCTTCAGATCTAGCTGAGGTACTCGGCCCAGGCATGGGCCAAGTTAGCCCTGGCTCAGGTCCTAAAAATTTTAGCGAGCCAAGCCGGGCCGAAAATTTTTAATATTGAAAACTCTAATATTCCATTTTTTTAATTTTTTGAACAATTGAAATGATTTGCCTACATAAAATTCAGGAACTTGTGATGTTGGTAGCTCCCAATGGGCCGTATTTTTATTTGTTACATTTTTTCTTTTTAATTCAATTAACTACTTTAATTTACAACTTCCGCCTTTGTCGTTTCTGTCTCCATCTTTTTAGCAAGAGAATTTGCGAGTTCGAAAAAGTAGTTTCATGTACTGTTGCAAGCTCATGAAGTTATTTTTTAAAATCTCGAAAAGCGTCGGGATGCTAAAAATTTCACAACTTGTCCGTTTCTATAATGAGATTAAAAAACAAATATAAAAAAACAAGAAGAGCAATAAAATAAAACTTAAAAAGTATTTAAAGTCCTCAAAATTCAATAAGCACTAGATGAAATTCACTTTTTTACGTAAAATGACCGAATTGTAGTTTTTTTTGTTGCCAAATGTACTTTATTTTAAAATTTTGAGTGGGCAGTCTCGAAAGGCGTAGTCTCCAAAAGCTCTGAATCTGCACCATTCTTAGTTGGTTGTTTAGTTTTAGGATGAAACAACTGTAAATGAAAATAACGTCCAATTCAACTGTAGAATTTCTCGACTAATATTCGAGAAATTTCACAGTTAATTCATCGCGCATCATTTTCCATGGTTTTTTTCGGACTGAGACACTCAGACAAAGCACCCATCTTTCTGAGTAAGATTTCGCCCCGTCGTTAATTGTAGAACTTTTTGTATACTATAACAGCGATTTTAAAGTTGTTAAACGCGAAACAAAATCTGACGCAGAAAAATAGGTGTTTCTTCTGAATTGGAATTTGAAAAAAAATTGAACGGAGGCGTGTTATATCAATTTTACGGTGGTTTTAGAAAGTAATACTCATTTTGAGAACTAGTATTCCAATCACTGCTATAAGACTTTAATATTTTTGAAACACACAAAACAAGAGTAAAATATAAACTCGCGACATTTTCTGACCGAAGTTTTGAAACTTTAAATTATCAGTCGACAATTTTGACAGTGAAAGTTTTCGAAAAGTAAAATAAAATAAAAATTTCTTTTTGAATCCGAATCCATTGAGATCAGGTCCGAAAAATTTCAGAAAGCTCAGATGTTGGTAGTTTGGGTGGTCACACAGAAAATGCGGACCACTTCCCTAATTTAAAGGAGGGGGAAAAGCCAATTAGGTTTGAAAATTCGGCCTCGGTGGCGCAGTGGGTTAGTGTTTGTGTTTTTTGGCACAAATCGTGCACGGTTCGATCCCACGTGGTGGCTCGCTATTTATTTTGTCTTGTTTGTGGAGGTAATTTGGCCTGCTGATTTCTATCTGGAGCTAAAAAAGACGAATTATCCATAGACATTAGTCAAACAAGCCAAAACAAATTGCGCGCCACCAGGTGGGTCGAACCTGCACACCATTTTGGGTCAAAAAACACAAAAGCTTACCCATTGCGCCACCGAGGCCGAATTTTCAAATCTAAGTAACTTTTCGCCTCCTTCGAAGTATATCTCAGGTTTCTGAAATTTTTTGAACCTGATCTCAACGGATTCGTACTCAAGAAGAGAATTTAGTATCAAGGGTTACTTTTCAAAAACTTTTATTCTCAAAATTGTCTATTTTTAAAGGTTTCAAAACTTCGGTAAGAAAGTGTCGCGAGCTGATAGCCGTTTCAAAATAACAAGTAAATTCAAGCATAAAAGTAGTCAAAAATCTAACTAGAAATAGCCTTTCCTCTAATTCCAAAAGCATTGATCTTGTATGTGATGTTTCTAATCCATTAAATCGTGGAAGAGTTTTGTGCACCCTTTGATGCAAGGAAAGCTTCATTGCTGCCTTGTATGCAGTCTCTTTCTTGGTTTGCTTCTATATATTAAAAAAACATTAAAGTGCAGAGGATGCCCCCTGCTGCTGATGCTGCTACTACTTTCACAACCATCAAGATATGGTGCGCGACGTGCTGGAACTGGTTAGTAGTCTTGAATCGGCCGCCTTTTACATGGAAAAAGCTTTCAAAAGTCGCAGTATAAATAAATTTTTGTTGTAGTTTAGCCAAATAAAGTTTAATCTCCAGCTGAGTTACACTTTTTTCAACATTTGGGTTGAAAATGTCTAGCCCAGCAAGGAATCATACTTTTGGGGTGTCATTATATCGAAATTTGACTATCAAAAAATAAGAAATTTCTATTTTGGCCATTCCGACTCAGAATAAAACTCAAGAGATAACTGTAGAAGCGATAACTGTAGAATAAATTAACTGTAGAATTTCTCGTGTTATATACATAATCATTATTTTGGGATGTTCCTATCCAGACTGGCTTGACTCTCGAGAAATTCTAAGTTTGAAAGTGCTGAAACGTTTATTTAGTCCGAATTTCGAAATTCCGCAAAATCGAGAGACCACTTTTTGGGCTCTATACGATAAGTCGGTGTTTTTTTTGCCTTGGTCTCCCCTGTTGATTTTTTGTGAAATTGAAGGCTTCAGGCTTAAGCAAGGGTAGGGCAGCCTATATTAGGACGGATTTAAACATGAATCCAAGATATGAGTCTGAGATATGTTTAAGTCCGTCCTAACATACGCTGGCCTACCCTTGCTCACGCCTGAAATTTCACAAAAAATCAACAGGAGGGACCAAGGCAAAAAAGCTGTCCTCCTCTTGGATAGGGGCGGCAACCGGACCAAAACGACTTTTTCCGGATTTGTGGCACGACAAAGGAGACTATTTTTTCGGCAAATTTGGCTGTTTTGTCCGCATTCACCGAAAAACATAGAAAATCAGCATATAGTCGTTTTTTCCAGTTGTCGAGTAGGGCCGTAAATTTGACAAACAAACAACACCAACCCCCCCCCTCCCCCAAAGTATATTTGCCCCAAAAAAAAGGATTACCCGTTTTAATCGATGGCTGGAGGAACAAAGAACACACAACACGCCACAGCGAAAAATAATATTTTATCAGTTACTAAGTAAGCAATCGATCAAACCCAATATAAAAAACAGGCTAGACAACGTTCAATTTTCGGGTACGTGCATTTTTCAATGCAAAATTACTTAGGAGACAGATTTAACCCTTAATTCCGCCTTTTTTAGAACTGTAAATTAGCAGACAATTTAGGAAAAGTGCTCGGGTGGGACACTGCCAGACTCTGTGTTTTTTTACTAAAGAGGTTTTACTTTTCAAGATCGGCATAAGTTTGGCTCAATCTCTTAATTCCTTGCAAATAATCAGCGGCTAATGTCAACCGCACAGGGGCATTCTCCAACAGACGAATGAGCATAGGCGAGAGCCTAATTGACCAGCCTGCTTCATATGCAGCTCAACAACTAGAAGGTATGGATGGTCACATTGATCACAAACACAAGCCTGATTCGGAATTGGAAAAGCTGAGAATGCAGGATGCTAAACTAGACGATTTTGTTTATCTAGGCAGATATTCTCTGCTGGTGTGCCTGCTATGTGAGCTGATGATTCTGTGCCAATTGGGCAATATGTTCTATATGATCTATGCTGGTGAGTATTTTGCCGAAGAGGCCCAACTTTTCTTGACCTTATAATAATAAAATTCTTGGCTCTATACGCATTCTCGACTCAAGTTACCCTGTGGATTTTTTTGAAAAAAACTTTTTTCTGTAAAAATTTAAAACCTATTTAGTTACACTTTTTGATTTTTGATTTTTTGGCGAAAATATTTTCTAACATTTTTTTGCCTTGGTACCCAAGTTGATTTATTTTAATTCTTCTTAATGTCTCAAATAGCTTCTACAGGTTGTTGTACTTCCGCTGCGCGGCCAACAACAGCATACTTCACATTGCAAGGAATTCGGAAAGTATTTTGTGTTCTCCAACTTCATAAAATATTAGAAAAATCGGCAAGGATGCGTCACCCTGTACCTATTCGGCTAAAAAAATTAAAATGTTAACTGTGTCATAGTTTCTCAAAACTAGTTACCTTTTTTTACTCAAGCTCCGATTAAACTTGAGCCACCCACATTCCTCTACCTCACTTGAACCTGAGACCTACCACTCACCAAGCTCTTCTTTTTCAGGTGCTGCTCCATCTATCGCGTCCTGTGGCTCCAAAGTGTTCAGTGCGGAAGAAAATGACAAGCAGAGGTGCGCATACTTAGATTCTGCAATTGCAGCTGGACGCACAAAGAATGGGTCTTGCTCTGAACCGGTGCTCAAAAGTCAGTTCTACTCTGTGAATGCTGAGGTAAAGAGTTCGACAAACTTAAAAGCTAGGTCCTTAGTTTAGTTTGGCTACTACTGTGAAGGCATACTAGTCAAGCAAAGCATATCCATCCAAATGATTGGAGTGATGGTTGGCTCAGTCATCTTCGGTAACTTGAGTGATCGATATGGCCGAAAAAAGGTGAGAATAGTGGCTTCAGGCAGGTGAATAAGAAAATGACTTGGTTAATTAGGGAAGCTGGCCCAGAAGCAGTATTTTTTTAACAAATTTTGGCTGAAGTACAGAATAACAGCCTTCTCCGCCCCCCCCCCTTTCACGGTCCAAAAATGGCTAAAATGATGTGCTGATGATGTGCTAAGGCTGTTTTACGCCCTTTTGGACGCTTCGGTAATGTTCTTGTTGAGCGTGCCCAAATCTTTTGTGAATTCGGCTCCTAGCTTCTACAAGCTGACAATAATTTTAGGAATGAGCCATGGCCCAAGGGTCATCTGTGAAGAACCATAATAGAGATATCGAGGTGTTTAGAACTTTGAGTAACCGTTGTATCACCTTTTGTGGACCTTCAGAGTTGGGGAGCCAGACTTCTCATGAATTTGGGCACGCTCTTTTAATTGAAATTCCCCAAGACCACAGTCAGGCTCCCTTCCTTGTAAGATAAACTTAAACCTAAGCCTACGGGCCTAAGCCAAAATCTAAGCCAAAGCGAAAATCATTGGGTGGGCTATACAGTCAACTCTCGCTATAACGGCATTCCAGTATAACGGCACCTCCACTATAACGGCACTTTGAAGAAGACGATTTGGTTGGCCAGCAAAGAAATAAGGCAATCCTTACTTCCACTATAACGGCACCCTCGTTATAACGGCAGTTGGGCTCGGTCCCGTGGGGTGCCGTTATAGCGAGAGTTGACTGTATAACACTAGCAATTTTCGGGAGAGTGCATTCCAGTAGAGTCAAAAATTTGATAATAATCATATTTCCAATTTACGGTCATGATTATTGTATTGCTGCAATGCGTGGTGTGCATGCTCATCAGTTCTTTCACCAACAGTCTCTTCTGGTTCACCTTCTGGCGTTTTCTTGTGAATTTGTTCAATGGAGGCCATATGGTGTATGTTGAAAATTTAAAAAAAAAAGCAAATGATTTTGAAAATTTTGATGCTCAGAATTTTGTTGGTGTACACCGTGGAGAACTTGCCGAAAAAAGACCGCTTTTGGATCAGCAACATAATCACATGGTCACCGAACATGGTGCTATATGCATTGATTGCTTATTTGTCAGAGGATTGGAGGTGGCTGACTAGGGCTTCCGCTTTTCTAGCCTTCCTGCGGTGGTTCTGTTGATGTGAGTTTACTTACAATGGATTTTGCTCGCCCAGGGGACTTTAATGTCATAAGATAACCAGTATAAGACTTTGAATCAAATCCGCTGAGATCTCGTCCCGTAGACCCGAAAATTCGAATAAGAAGGCTAGTGAAGTATTGAAAAACACAGGGACCAAGGCATTTTTGAATTTGAAGGGAGGCGGAGACGTCAAGGTCACAGGTTCGAATACCACTGGGTGCACACCCTATTTAGCCCATCTTTTCAGTGACGGAGTTGAACTTACTGACTTCCATGGGCAAAAGATTGAATTAATCGATTTGAATTGTTTCAAAGGTAAAATTGCGACTCGCTACAAATTGTGACTCGCTACAAATTTGAATTTTTTTAATTTTATTTTTTTGACTGTTTTTTGCATGTTCTTTTAACTTTTTTTGACTTAGGCCTTAGGCTTAGGCAAGGGTAAACCAGCGCACGTTAGGACGAACTCAAACGTGTGTCCTAGACTGAGCACCAAAAGGCGCCAATTTGAAAAAACTGTAGCGAGTCACAATTTGTAGCGAGTCGAATGTAGGGTTGGGTAATTCTCCGGAAAAAGTATTTCTCCGGGTAATTACCCAGGTGATTTCGGGTAATTACCCAAGTAATTACAGAGAAATAAGGCCGGAAAAGTATTTTTCCGGGTAATTACCAATCAACCAACCCTAGTCGAATGTCAGTCGTTTCAAAAACCAAAAATTTGATAAATTTTTGGGTAAAAAGCAGATTTAACCTAGGTGTTGGCCTGTGAATCAGTATGTGACTTTAAGAAAACTGCGCTGATGCTCTTCTGAGATTTCCAAGAGCGTGAAAATAACTTTTATACCGAATTGTGAATAAAGTGTATAAAATAAGATCTGCACCCAGTGGTATTTGAACCTGTGACCTACGGAATGAATGCCCTCCCCATGGAATTTTTTTGAAAAAGCCGGAATTAGCAATAGCCAGGCTCTGAGCCTAAGCCCAAGCCGAAATTATCAAGGGCGACGGGTTTTTGGGGGGGGGGGTGAGGGATTGGATTTGTGACACTATCGTCAAATTTTCTATATTCAGGTTTTTATGCGATCACCAAGATTCTTGGTGCAGAGCAGAAGGCTGGAAATTTTCGAGTTTCAGTTCGAGTCGGTTCGAGCCCTCGTTTCGAGGCCTCGAAAATTTCGAAGCCTCGACAACCCTATTAATGAGGCAAAAGTCGCTGCTGATGACAGTGTGTAGTTTTCAAAAAACTTGATAATTATCAATTGATTTTGGTGAATTATAACATTGAACTATAACATTCATTAACAAAAGCATCCAATTATCTAACTTCTTACTTAAAGGGTCATACCCACGCTAATAAGAGTGGTGTCCGCGAATTCAATTTTTTCCTAATAATTCTAGTTCTGTACGAATGTTTCGACCAGGTTTCTGATAAAACCATACCTAAACTTAAATTTTGGACCTTGTTTTGTTAGAAACCAGGTTGGAAAATCCGTACAGAAGTTCAGTGATTAGGAAAAATTTTCGAATTCCCGGGCACCACCTCTTATTAGCGTGGGCATGCCCCTTTAAAGGAGCATGCTTGTCGTCGATGGGAATATTTTAAAAGGCGGGTACCAGCGTAATTTAAACGAGAATCAATTTGACGAAGTTTTGGAAAAGTCGAGGAAAAATTGTACCTCCAGAGGGAATTGAGCCGAAGACCAACTTTCGCAGTCCGCCGCCTCTATCCCACTTGTTCATCTATGCTATTAAACGAAAGACATGTTTTTGACTACTTATTTCTCGCAGTGTACTCAACTAAAATTTATTTAAAATAATTCTCGTTTGAATTGACCTGGTACCCGCCTTTCAAAATATTTCCATCGGCGACGAGCATGCCCCTTTAATACTCATTCGCTTATATACATAATATATACATAAAAATGACATCAGCATTTCGTATTCTTACTGAAATCAAAAAAAAGTTTAATTTTACTTCAAAATCGGCAGCGGTGCCAGCAAAAAAATCGCACCGGCCCCGGTGCCGCACCGGTGCTGGTGCTTTTTCGTTAAAATTTGGCACCAGCACCGGCACCGGTGCCAGCAAAAACTTGGCACCGGCACCGGTGCCCGCACCGGTGCTTTTACATCACTGGTGGTGACATGCTATTTATTTTGGCTTGTTTGACCAGTTCTAGGGGTAATTTGGGTCGCTGATTCCGAATCTAGTACAGTCAAACCTCGATAATCCGCCATCCCCGCTAAACCGCCATCCCGCTAAACCGCCACCCTCGATAAGCCCGATTTGGTTGGCCGTCAGAGAAACTCAACAAAGTTTACCCCCGCTAAACCCACCTCGATAATCCGCCACCCTCGGATCGGTTTCATGGGGTGACGGATTATCGAGGTTTGACTGTATCAAAAAGCCTAATCACCTCTATAACTGGTGCAACAAGCCAAAATTAATAGCATGTTACCATGTGGGTTCGAACTGCAACACCATTTTGGCCGAAAACGCAGATGCTTACGCACTGCGCCACCGAGGGCACTTTTTCAAACCCAATATGCTTTTTTTCCCCTCCTTTAAAGTATATCTCAGCTTTCTGAAATTTTTTCGAACCTGATCTCAACGGATTCGTACTCAGGAAGAGAATTGGAAGAGAGATAAAGGGACGTGCTCACGCTTTTAAAAGTCCCTGTCTCTTCCTTATCATGGCAATTCGAAAGGTTTGAATGCGCGCGGGACCATAGACATTTTGTCAATAATAATTTCGAATTGTTTTTTTGTTCGCGCTCATTGTTTAAAAATAAATGTGTGAATTTATTCAAAATTTAGAACCAATCACTAGTCGACCACGAAGTTGCTTGACAATGCCAGATCGGACAACTTATGGACAACTTACAAAATAATTCGAAAACATTGTTGACAAAATCTATGTGGTCCCGCGCGTATTCAGATTAATTTTTAGGTTAAAAGCAGATTAAACCTAGGACTTGGCCTGTGAATCAGCACGTGGCCATAAAAAACCTGCGCTGATGGTCTTTTGAGATTTCCAAGGGTGTGAAAATAATTTTATACCAAATTTGTGTATAAATAAGATCTGCACCCAGTGGTATTTGAACCTGTGACCTACGGAATGAATGCCCTCCCCATCTTTTTTTTTTGAAAAGGCCGAAATTAGTAATAGCCAGGCTCTGAGCCTAAGCCCAAGCCTAAATTATCGAGGGCGACGGGTTTTTATACGGCCCTAGGATTTCGGAGGGGGTGGGTTTTGTGACACTATCGTCAAATTTTCTATATTCAGATTTTTATGCGAATCACCAAGATTCTTGGTGCAGAGCAGAAGGCTGGAAGACGCCAGGAATGCCATCCAACGCATACACAGAATTGATGGAAGAGTGTGTGATGAAGCACTACTAGAGCATGTGCTCAGCAAAGAAGAGCAACTCTTTTTGGAGTCTAAGAAAAAGAAGAAGTACAATTTTATGCATCTGTTCTACACCTGGACATTTACTCGCTACACTGTCGCTGTAGCCTTCAGTTTGTAAGTGGTTTTGTGACAGAAAATAAGAAGAAAAGCAAGTAATGAAAAGATAGATTGGAATCGCATACCGTTGAATTAAAATCGTATATCTATTGATCGGTCCTCCTGTAATAAACGGCCCCCTCAGGGACCTATATATGAGCCCAGAAAAACAATGTCGCAAATCAGTTTTTTTCGTTTTTTAATTACCATGAATTTACCTGATTCCACTTTTGAAATTTTAGTTGAGTACCAAAATCTCAAAATCTACCCAAATTTTTCCGATTTTTGGGGCTGAAAAATAAACGACTCGGGCCGATTAATAGAGGAAATGGGTTGTGCACAAAAGATCCACTATTTTTCACCTCAGCATATACAAAAAAATTCTGTCTCCTCATTCGGAAACTACTACTGGCTTAAAGGAGGTGGAAGCTTACTTAAGTTTGAAAATTCGGCATTGGGGCGCAGTGGGTCAGCGATTGTGTTTTGGCCCGAAATCTCGCGCGGGTTCGATCCCGCGTAGTGGCTCACTATTTATTTTTTATTTTTTGACCAATTTATCGGGTAATTTGACATTTTTAGCGCCAAATCCGGAATATCGAACAAATTACTCTAAGACTCCGGTCAAATAAGTTAAAACAAATAGCGTGCCACCTCGTGGGATCGTTTTTTTTGTGGGCCAAAAACACAAACGATTGCCTGCTGAACCATAGGCGTACCCAAAATGGGGGGGGGGAGGGGGGCGAGGTGCTAGTCGGGCTATTGCCCTCCACCCGTCAGGATCTTTTGTAGCCTTTTTTTTCGTTTTTCAGCCTTATTTTGCTTTTTTGCCAGTTTAACCGCCCCCCCCGTCAGAAAATCATGGGTACGCCTATGCACTCAATAACCAAGGCCGAATTTTCCTAAGTATTTTTTCTCTTACTTTAAAAGACCCCCTTCCTCTCCTTACGCAAGCCTTACACACGGAGAACTGATGAAAGTATTCCTAATTTCTCAATTTTTTAGCATGGTGACCTCCATAGTCATCTATTCCCTTCTGTTCAACATGGAGAATTTGTCTGGCTCTATCTACTTGAACAGTGTGTACATGGGCCTTTTCCGCTATTCCTGCAATCTGACCATCGCCTTTCTCGACATTCACTTTGAGAAGTTTGGCCGCAAGTTTGCGCACTTCATTGCTCATTTCATTGCCTCTATAGCTCTTGCCTTTGTTGCAATCGTCTATGCCACCGGCTACCAAATTGAATTGTCCAGTTTCACAAGGATTGGAGTGCTCAGTGTCAGTGGGTAACTTGCTTTGGTGTTACAGTCGACTCTCGATATAAAGCCACCTCCAAAAGTTCGTTCCCGCCTGAGATTTGACACCTTTTTACCTCAATTTTCGAATTGATTCATCAGTCTAATCCAGTTTTGTTTATTTCAAAATTTCGTCACCGACACCAGCTCACGAGACCAGTGCGGGGCCGTGAGCTGCCAGTGCCACTTACAACACTGGTCTAATCAGGAAATCGTAGGGATACTGATTTACTAGCCATTTGAGTTGTATTCAAAAACTATTTTCAAAAAGGGTGGCCTTATATCAAGAGGTCACTTAAAACATTATTTTAAATGACAAGTGAGATAAGAATACCCACGATTTTTTCGATGAAAATGGCGAATCAGCAAAATTTTTTCGGCAAAAGTTTTCGAAAATTGAAGTAAAAGGTGTCGGACCCTAGGCGGGAACGAACTTGAAGGTATGGCCTCGTATCGAGAGTCGACTGTAATTGTTTATACTGATAAATTTTGTTTTAGAATGAGTTCCTTGCTGTATGCATCTAATGGAATGGCATCCAATGAGCTGTTTCCCACATGCATCAGAAACACTTCTTACTCATTTGGCCAGCTGCTGAGCCGTTTGGGTGTGGTACTGTCGCCGCAAATTTTTTGTTGGTGAGTCGGTTTAAAGACATTGTTTTTAAGTCCATCCTAACATACGCTGGCCTACCCTTGCCTAAGCCTGAGCCTAAAATATATAAAAAAACAATAGGGATGACCAAGGCAAAACCCCCTTGTATTCTTTTTCTGCCCTTAGATACCACAGCCACCATGGCATTTAAAAATTTGTATCAAAAATTTCAATTTAGATCAAAATTTTATTCCGGGTTCCATAGCTTCAGTTACATTTTTCCTTGCTTTTTCTCTGATCTATTCAAGCTTTAATATATTTCAGTCAGATTTATGGACACCTCTGCCCTACTTCACAATGTTGGTGCTCTCCATTCTGGACATGCTATTCTTTCAGTTCAACGTTACGGAGACCAAGGGTAGATCTCTGAGCGAGCACATGCCCAGCAAAGACCAGCAACTGTTTAGACGTAAAATTTTTGGTAAAGCCAGGTTTCAGCAATTTTATTCATTGTGTGATTTTGCTATATGTCTTTTTAAAGGGAATGCCCATGCTAATAAGAGGTGGTGCACAGGAATTCAAAAAAATGTCCTAATCATTGAACTTCTCTACGGATTTTTCAACTTTGTTTCTAATAAAACCATACCTAAAATTAAATTTAATGCCTTATTTTGTTAGAAACCCAGTTGAAAAATCCGTACAGGAATTCAGTGATTAGGACATTTTTTGAATTCCCTGGCACCACCTCTTATTCGCGTGGGCATGCCCCTTTAAGGGGCTCCCCAGATCAGCTGAGTAGGAAACAGGGGCTTCGGTGACGCATTGAATAAGTGTTTGTGTTTTTGGCCCAAAATAGTGCGCAGGTTCGATCCCACCTGGTGGCACACTATTTATTTGGTTTGTTTGACCCAAGTCTAGGGGTAATTCAGGTCGCTGATTCCGAATCTGGCATAAAAAAAGTTGAATTACCCTTAAAAATTGGTTAACAAACCCTAATAAATAGCGTGCCACCAGGTGGGATCGAACCTGCACACTAATTGATCTGAGCTGATCCGGTAGCCTCTTTAAAATTGTTGAAAAAGAATCGCCGAATGCTAACGCACCGCATTTTATGTAAAATTTGTTTACAGACATAACATTTTCAGGCAAATGTAAAAAGATGGAGCTTTTGCCCAAAGGAAGCATTGATAATGGAGAACACAGTCAAAAAGCTATGGCCTGATTCTACGACATTAACTAATAAATATTATGCCTGCTTTTATTTAAAGAAACGTATAAAAGAACTAGGTGCAACAGGCGCCTCTATCGTATTTTGAGATTTTAATAAATGTTTATCCATCACATTCCCCGTGATTACCCCTTTCTGGATACCTTCATTCTGGCTATCCGCCTCTTGGCTACCTCGACCTGATTACTCCCACCTGGGTAACTCCATATGGGCACCTATACCTGATCACCCTCATCTGAGCACCCCATATACCTCGACATGAGGTAACCCCAGCTGGGTAACCCCATGTAGACACCCCTACCTGAGCACCGCGTATACCTCGATCTGGGTGACCCCCACCTGAGTAACCCTGTCGCGAGCGGCCACGGCCAACAGCTCGTGAATTGGAAAAAGGGGAATGAAGGGGATATTTGATCCACTCCCTTTGGATCCGCAGGGAAATGCCTAACCAGTAGGCCACCAAACCCCAGACGGGAAAGTGAAGAATTTTGTAGACATCACTTGCGTCAAAGACGCAACACTCCCCCCGAGGAGAAGTGGGTGCTTGGCTTGCTTTAGCCAGCTGGAGTGTTCCCAGGCCGTGATTTTTTGTTGTTGTTTTGCCTGGTCTGTTCATCTGCAGCCAACAGTCCTTTCCTTTTGCTTTTTGTAGACTGCTGACCAGGTTGTGGTGAGTAAGCTGTTGGTTAGAGCTGTTCCCTTCTTTTGCTACTAGGCTTATTCTCTCTGTGCTTTTCTTTAAGCTGGAGGGCTCTTCGCTGGGGAGACTGCTGTGTCCTTTTTGCTTCTCTGCCTGCTGGACCTGTTCTTTGACTACTGGACCAGGAAGTTGCAGGTCGGTTGCACGCCAAGATCGCCATGTCGCGAGCGCCACGGCCAACAACTCGTGAATTGGAAAAAGGGGAATGAAGGGGATATTTGATCCCACTCCCTTTGGATCCGCAGGGAAATGCCTTAACCAGTAGGCCACCAAACCCCAGACTGGGAAAGTGAAGAATTTTGTAGACATCACTTGCGTCAAAGACGCAACACTCCCCATGTAGGCACCCCACCTGAGCACGCGTATACCTCGATCTGGGTGACCCCCACCTGGGTAACCCTAGGTAGGCACACCATCTGAGCACCGCGTATACCTCGATCTGGGTGACCCCCACCTGGGTAACCCTAGGTAGGCACACCATCTGAGCACCGCGTATACCTTGATCTGGGTAACCCCCACCTGGGTAACCCTAGTAGGCGTCCCCACCTAATTACCCGCATCTGAGTACCCATCCAGGATACTCTTCTCCTGGCCACCTCCTCCTGCCCCCCCCTCTTCCTGGCTACCCTCTCCTGGCTACCTAGACCTGATTACTCCCACCTGAGTGCCACTATGTAAGTACAAAAAAAATTGCTTGCTATCTAGTCAATCTAGAAATAAAAATTATTGAAACAATATTTCGTTTGTTATATTTACAGAATTATTAGTTTTGTAAACTGCAACTTTCACAAAACAATTTTTTTATTTGGAATCACTATGTGAAAAAAACAATTACGTGAAAACACTATTGCCAACTACTTTTGAGCACATTTTGGAACTTCGGCTTTGATGCAGTCATCACAGGCTGGCTTCTTGATATTTTTACAAGCTTTTTTGCATGCCGCATTAGCGCAGTCGATGCATGTCGAGCCACATTTACCAGACTTGCCAACTACTTTGCAACTGTTTTGGCATTCACTGATGATCGACTAAAATTTTTGAGCTTAAAAAAATTGTTTGGGCGATAAAATATTCAGATTTTAGTTTTACTTAATTAAGACATACAGTGTGCTTCAGAAAATACAGATATTTCGGCTAAATAAAAACTGAAAACCAACCCCTTCCCCACCAACTCAATGAACCTGAGCCCCCAGTCAAACCAGCTAGACAGCATGCTAAGTGCACCCCCACAGCAAAGAGTATCAAAGTCGAGGGGTATGAGTTAGGGATGTTGCGCTAATCATTATAAATATTTTTTTGTAGAAACACCGAAAGTATTTTGACGTTTCGCGGCGAAAGACCAGCACACTCCACATTGTAAGGAATCGGGTTTTCTGAATGTGCACCACCCTGTTCTACGGCTAGAGAACTCATACTCTTTGGAGGGGTGCACTTGGGCTTTTACGAATCAGCTCGGGGGAATTTCCTTTATACCAATGATATTTTTTGTATGAAAATGATTCAAACATATTTTCAGAGACGTTAGGTGAAAAAAAAATGCACTCAAAAACAGGACTTCGAATGAAAAATTTCAAAAAATAACATTTCGGTAAAAAAGGACATTTTGACTGTTTTTGAAGTAAAAGGGTCATTTTATCCAGTGCTTGTTGCCATTTTGAAGCGAAAAAAAAAAGATTTTGACTAAATTTTCAAAAATAAAAAAAGATTTGGGGTGCCAAAAAGGAAAAATTTTTTTACAAAGGACGATTCGAAGCCCTGCACAAGAATTTTCAAAAAAATTGCTTTGGTCCCCAAGCTGAAGGGAGTGGGAAGGGGGGACTCAGGTTTCAGTGAGTGAGACGTATGTAGTGGTTGGGTCTCAGATTTAAGTGCTCCAAAGTCTGAATTTTACCGTTAAATTTTTACCATGCGGCATTAGAATGAAAATTTAATATTACTGGTGAAAAAAACTTTACTGACACAGTAAAAACCCTGAATATAAGACCACCCCCAAAAATTCGTTCCTGCCTAGGGTTGGACACTTTTTTATCTCAATTTTCGAAAGGTTTTGCCGCTTCTGTTTTTACAGTCTGATCATAAATATCGCAAGGGTTCCGATTTTACCGACCATTTCTCAAAAACTAAAATGTTTGCCATTTAAAAAACAAAACCTGGATATAAGGCAACCCCTTCTTGAAAACAGGTGGCCTTGTATCCAGATTTCGTTTTTTAAATGGCAAAACATTTTTGTTTTTTGATAAACGATCGGTAAAATCAAAATCTTTGCGATATTTGTTATCCGACTGTAAAAACTAGGGTTGTACAATGGGAATATTCCGGGAATATTCCCGGAACATTGGGAATATTCCCGGGTTTCGCGGTATTTTCCCCTGTATTGGGAATATTCCCGGGAATATTCCCAATGTTCCCGGAATATTCCCGGGAATATTCCCGAGTTTTCTATATTTTCGGGAATTTCTACAACTCTAGTAAAAACAGAAACGACAAAATCTTTCAAAAATCGGGGCAAAAAAAAAGTGTCCAACCCTAGGCGAGAACCAACTTTTGGGGGTGGTCTTATCCAGGTTCGACTGCAAATAAAATTTAAAGTTTAATGCTGAAATTCCAGTAATTACTGGGAGAAATCAGGGAAAATTCAGTGAATTTACTGGCCAATTTCGAATTTGCTTTGAATTGAATTTACTGGCGAAAAAAAAAATTCTGGTCAAATGCATATTTCTGATATCGCATTTCAGTCACAGCTAATTAAAATAGCTGAAAATTGGGTTTTAGGCAGGCTTACCGTCTCACTAATTCCAATAATCGAACAAAGTACAAAAATATTATAGCAAATACAAGGAATCTCATGGTTTATTAATATATATTATTTTTAAGTTTAAAAAAGTGTTCCAGCACTGCTTTTGTCTTACTTATATAGTTAATTATGGCTGGTGCAAAAAGTAACTTTTTCTTTTCTTTTTGAAGTGTAACAAACTATTGAGAAAAAAATACTTTTACTAAACACTTTATTATCAATCTTCTGCAGGAAAAAAAGAAACCTGAATATCAAAATACCCTGTTAAACTTATTGTGCAAAACAAATCAATGGAACCAATTTTTTGGTCTAGCAACTATTACATTGCTTCAAAAAATATGCGTTAACTTTTCAATTATGGTCAGCTACAGCGGCCCTATTCACCTTCAAGGGAAAACATTTTTGCCTTGGTCCCCCCTGTTGTTTTTATTGAAAAATGCCTTGGTCCCCCCTGTCCATTATAAAAATTCATCTTCAGAACTACAGGGGGACCAAGGCATTTTTCAATAAAAACAACAGGGGCACCAAGCTAAAAATGTTGGCCGCTACAGCTTTTCATAATAGTCAATAATCTGCTGAAGCACAAGAAGAGAAACTATCGAAGGAAAAGACCATCACAAGAGAAATTTATTTTTTTTAATGCGCCCGTTCAAAATTGTCAAAATATTATATTATAAAAGTTCGTGCTTTTTTCAAAAATTGCATTTTTGTGGCATTATGTCTCTTTATAGATTTTATGATCATTTTTTGGAAGTTGACCACTCATTCTGTAGGCAAAAATTTCAGCTTGAAAAATAGTCAGAAAATTTATAGAAAAGACACAATGACACAGAATGATCTTTCGAATAAAAACTAGCTGAAGTGTACTATTTTATCAGCGCCAAAAGTGCATTTTTTAGTTCTAAGCATGTTTTAGCTGTTGAAAACAATAAAATGGCAAAAAAGTGTGGGAACGACATTTTTCGAAAAATTTTTTTTTGGTTTGCATTGGTCTTCCTATGGTTTTTGGATCATTTTTTGCCTTGTTCCTGTATTGTTCTTTGTCTTTTTTCTGCCTTGGACCCCCCTATGGTTTTTGATATTTTTTTCCTTGGATCTTCCTATGATTTTCGGACTTTTTTTGCCTTGGTCCCTCCTGTGCTTTTTTCGATAATTTTGCCTTTGGTATTCCTATGATTTTTGTTTTTTTTTGCCTTGGCCTCCCTTTTTTTTTTGGTTTAGTTGCCTGTGTTGAATTCAAAAATATCTAAGTTTTGTAATGTGAGGCGAAAATATAAATCTGATTTATAGCCTCATTACATTGTCAACAAAGTTTTTAACATAAAATTACAACAATAAGCAATTATAGTTTATTTTGTATAAAAAAACTTTTTTTCTTAAAATAATCTCAATACAAAAGCATTGTGAATAATTCTCACTTAAAACATCAACAATAGTGGAAAGCGAAGAATATGTCATACCCGGTGCGAATCAGCATCATCATCATTGAACAACAACTGCAACAATTTAGCGGCAAATATTTTGGTGAATAATATACAAGAAAAACGAATTTTAAGACTTTGTTCATTTTGTTATTTACAAAATTTCATAAAGATCTGTTTAAAGTAAAAAAGTTAGGCAGACAACAGAGCTAGAAAATGACACAAACAAGAGGGGCGCAATGAAAATATTTATTAAGAAAGATTGAGATTTATTGGAATTTAAGTTGAATTGAGCCCAGATTTATAAGAAAATGCGAGAAAGTTGGGTAAAAAATTGAGCCACAACAAAATTTAAGCATAAAATGCCCGAAAAATATGCTTTAATACAGGTTTGTAAGATGTTTACAGTTATATGTCAAATGTTGACTGTAGGAGGAGTTAACTGTAAAAAGAGTCAACTATGAAAAAATAACTGTGACATATAGAGAATTTGACTGATTTTTTGACTCGCTACAAAAATGACAACTCGCTACAAATATTCATAGTTTTCTTGCCTTATCTTGTTTGTTATTTAAAGGAGGAGGAAAAGCGGTTCAGGTTTGAAAATTCGGCCTCGGTGGCCCAAAAATATATCCCACATGGTAGCCCGCTATTTATTTTGGCTTGTTTATTTTTTCCATGTTTATATTTTCCAAGCCTTAACAATGCCTTGGTCCGTGAAAAAATTTCTTGAAAAAATGCCTTAGTCCCGTGTGTTGTTTTTAAGGTGATCATGTTAAAGGTGATCATGTAAACGATAACCACCTTAACCACTATACCGTATAACCTCTTTTAAACGGGCACCCCTACAGTTAACGTTTTTACAATTGCTTTGCTTTTTTAGCCCCAATATTGTTTATTTTTCGAAACGGAAGACCACTCATTTTGTAGAGCTTCACAAACTCTACAAAATAAGTGGTCGTCCGTTTCGAAATATAAATAATATTGGGGTTAAAAAATCAAAGCAAATTTGAAAAACGTTAACTGTAGGGGTGCCCGTTTAATAGAGGTTACCGTATATTCTCTATTAGAAGGCCCCTCTCTAATAGAAGGCCTACCTTGAAGACCTATATATCAGCCTAGAAAAAGAAATTCGCAAATCTGTTTTTCGCGTTTTCTTAGTTAGCACGAGCTTACCTGATCCACTTTTAAAATTTTGGTTGAGCACGCAAAAATCTCAAAATCGACCCACATTTTTTCCGACTTTTTTAGGGTTGAAAAATAGAAGGCCCGGCCTTCTAATAGAGAATATACGGTGTACGGTAATCAGAGTGTTATTATAATCATAACGAACATGGAGCACCAAGGCATTTTTCAAGAAAAAACCACAGGGGCCAAGGCATATTTTTGCATATTATTTTGTGGTTAATGGCCCAAAATTGTGCGCAGGTTCGATTCCACATGGTGGCAGGCTATTTATTTTGGCTCGTTTGACCAATGTCCAGGGTAATTGGGGTCGCTGATTCGAATCTAGGACTAAAAAGTCGAATCACCCTTAGAAATTGGTCAGGCAAGCTAAATAAATAGTGTGCCACCAGGTGGGATCGAACCTACGCATTATTTTGGGCCATAAAAACACAGACGCTAGAATATGCGTCCCTGAGGCCGAATTTTCAAACCTAAGTAGCTCTTTCCCTTCATTTAAAATACCATACAGTTGTATCCATCCTAAGGTGCGCTGCCCTGGCTACGCCTAAGTAAAAGAATCGTAATATTTGGATAATATTAGACATCAAATCAAAATTGATGTAGCGAGTCATTTCTTCTAGCGCCATGTCAGAAAAATCAGTAAAATCTTGAATTAGAATTAGCCATAAGCCTTGACTTTGAATTGTAATTATCTAATGAGCCATTATTGACGACTACTGTGTCGGGCACTACTTCAATAGTGTCTAGCAGTTTTTGGAATTTCTCTGGTAATTGTTGTTGCAGGGCAAACTCATTTTGGTTGAGCTCTTCGAAAATCATCTCCTTGTTTTGGTTGACGTAGACGTAGAGCTCGTTCAGAGCACTGAAGACCATGAAATCTTGGGAATGCTCTTTGCTTTCCTCTGCCAGAAGCATGTTCATTTCCTGATCAGCAATAGAGGGCATCATTCGGATTTCATCGTAGTACCTAAAACATATAAATTTTTTTAGAAAGATATAGATAAAATACCGTATTTCCTTTAATTGCCGCCCCGAGACGCTCATTTTTCAAACTTATCAAAATTTTGAAATTGTCAATCAATAATGGTCTTAACTCTGAAATCTTAGTCAAAAAAGAGGGGGGGGTTGTGCGTTTATTAGAGCAGGGGCGTTTATTAAAGGTGATACGGTATGCTAGTTTTCAAAAGATTTCCTATAGTTAATTATGGAAACAGCTAATTATTGACACAGTTATTATAGCGTCGGCCTTCCTACCTCACCTACCACCCCCCCCCCTCCCCCGCTTTTTGACCAAATTTTCCTTATGCCTCCCCCGCTCCTCCCCCTATCCACCCCATCCGCGAAAAAAATTGGCCACCTCAACTGCCGACCATTCTAACTGCCGACCCCCAACTGCCGACCATCCCAACTGCCGACCCCAACTGCCGACCATTCCAACTGCCGACCCCAACTGCCGACGATCCCAACTGCCGACCCTCAACTGCCGACCAATTAACAAATTCTGTCAAAAGAAGGGTTTTCTTTTTGGGTGAGGAAAGGCAAATGCTCAAAAGGTACTATACCTTTTTTCGGTGCTGCGTAGGCGTTTGTGTAAAAATGTGAGGTTTTATACATTTCTTTAACTGACGTTGACATATCCTTTTAGGTCAAAAAATCAAATATGTCAAATATTTGTTTGGGCATAGGGCAGGGTTCCCCGATCTTCTTTTTCTTTAATAAGCGGCTTCAAAATTAGCGTTTGCTTTTTTTAGTAAAACATAGTCAAGTTTTCTTTGAAATATTAGAAATTTCGACGCTAGTAGCGAATACCCCCCCCCCCCAACGATTTTCACTTTTTTTGCTTTAGTAAAAAGTACCCAAATTGATGTCCCAGACCCCGGAAAATGTGCGCAAACTCTTCATTAGTCACAACTTCTGTACGCTGGCTTACCCCCAAACCTAAGGGCTAAGCCTAAACTTGTTGTTGGCAAGGGTAGTTACAGCAATTTTTAAAGGTCGGATGCTTGAGGGGGGGGGGGGTTATTCGCTACTAGCGCCGAAATTTCGAAGGCGCTCACTCAAAAAATGGAGATCTGGGAACCCTGGGACATAGGGGCATTTGAGTTACTCTGTGCCCTTTTTTAAATTCGCGCCTTTGATGCATGTTTTTTTATATTTTTTTTACTTAGGCTTAGGCCTCAGGCTCAGGGTAGGCCAGCGTAAGCTAGGCGGGACTAAAAAATGTATTACGAACTGCAAGACAAACGAAAATTCAAAGAAGGTGAGAATTCGAAAACGGGCACAAAGTACCGTATTTCGTGTAATAAACGCCCCCCCCCCTCGTTCAAAATCGTGTTCTTGGTAGAGATGAAGACAGGACAGGATCCTGTCCTGGTCCTGGTCCGTCCTGTTCGAAATTTATAAATAAAACAAAATCCTGGTCCTGGTCCTGGTCAAATTAAAAAATCCTGGTCCTGGTCCTGGTATTTCGGCCAATCCTGGTGGTCGAATTTGGTAAATATACCGTATTTACTGTATTAAGTCCCCATGGGGAGTTATTTTTTAACCTCTAAAAAATCGAAAAATTTGAGGTCGATTTCGAGATTTTGGGGTGCTCAACCAAAACCTGAAAAGTGTAATCAGGTAAACTCGCGGCAACTAAGAAAACGCAAAAAACGGATTTGCGAAATGTTTGCTCTAGGCCATAGTTGGATCGCCGCCGCCGCCACGCCGCGCCGCCGCCGCCGCCGGCGGCGCCGCCGGGCGGCGGCGGCAAAATATGAGGTGTCGCCGGCGGCGGCGGCTGCGCCGGCGGCTGAAAATGAGGTCGGCGGCGGCGGTGGCGGCGGTGAAATTTAGCAAGGTTTTTGCGCCGCCGGCGGCGACGCCGGCGGCGGCGGTGGTGTTTGCGACGCCGCCGGCGGTGGCGGCGGCGGCGGTGGTTTTTCAAAGGCGTCCAACTATGCTCTAGGCTGAGATATAAGGTCCGTAGGGTGGGGACTTATTAGAGGGTGGAAAGTTACGAAATCCTGGTTTTTGGACCAGGATCCCGACCAGGATCCTGGTTTTTAAAATTTCTAATCCTGGTCCTGATCCTGGTCTTGGACAGACCATAAAATCCTGTCCTGAAATCCGTCCTGGTCCCGTTTCTTCATCTCTAGTTCTTGGCATTGTGTTTTTGACCCACTTTTTGAATACTTCTCTTAGGCAAATTACCCCTCAATTTTGTAGCCAGTGAGATGAGCTACAAAATGAGGGGTAATTTGCTTGAGAGAAGTAATCAAAAAGTGGGTCAAAAACACAACGCCAAGAACACGATTTTGAACGAGGAGGGGGGGAGGCGTTTATTACAGGAAATACGGTAACTTAAACGACGGCTGTAAGTACTTCCCCTCCAAATTATTCTTTTACCCTCCAAATCATTCATTTATCCCCCAAATCGTAAAAATGAGTATTTCTCGGTGTTCTTATGTCGTAATTTTTTTTCTTTTGATCATCATGTAGCTCTGAATCTCTAGTTTTTGATAAGCTATCAACTCAACAAAAAACTAAGATTTTCGGTACAAAAAAAGCAGTAGCTCTCGAATAATTTTAGAATAAATAAAAAAAAAACTAAGATTCGGGGGGGGGGGGGGCGAAATAAGTAGAATTCTTATAAATAAGTAGATATGGGATCCCTGGGTTAGTGACTTCCCAGAGTCAGAATTTCATAAGAAATCTGATACAAATATTTTCACAGAAAAATTACGTAAAAAAAAGAAGTATACTTCGACAGTTTAATAAAGCAAAAATGAGTACTTTTGAAGGGTAGGATGGCATGGAGTTGCACATCGTTCGATGTTTTTTAACTTTTATGCTAACTCAAGTATACCTTTTCTCTGTAGGATATTCCGAAAGAGCCTATAGAAATGTGCTTTGCAGAGAAAAATTTCAGCAAATATCAATCAGACCAATCAAAGAAAAGTCCAAAATCATGGATTCTAGACAAAAAGCACTCTTTGACGTGCAACTCAACTGCAGTAGCTGTTTAACCTTGCGTTAATGATCTTCTTAAATTAATAATAGCCTAAGGATCATTTTGACACTAAACTTGTAAATAAGATATGGAAAAAAAGTTTAAAAATATGGTGTGCACCCAGTGGGATTCGAACCTGTGACCTAGGCGATGAGTACATGAATGTTCCCACAGGCTCTCTCCTGTTATATCCAAAACTGTTACATCTAAAAATGGTTCTAGTTTTATCCGGTTCTCGCCAAAAGTTCTAGCACGGTTCTAGCTTTTCATTTTAAATTTTGTTATTTTTCATATAGTATTAGAAGGAAAGCCTGAAGTATTGTATCATAAATAAATTGAACTTAAAAGGCTAAAACCTTGCTGGAACTTTTGGCGAGAACCTGATAAAACTAGAACCATTTTTAGATGTAACAGTTTTGGATATAACAGGAGAGAGCCTTCCCACAAAGTATCCACACACCGCTTCAGTTTGGATTAACTTGTTACAAAAACCGATTCTGTACATTAATTTTTTTCAGTCCTTTCTACGACTGAAAACATTGTCTTTTGGTCAGAATTTGATAATTGGTCGGCAGTTGGGGGTCGGCAGTTGAATTGGTCGGCAGTTGGGGGTCGGCAGTTGGAATGGTCGGCAGTTGGGGGTCGGCAGTTGGGATGGTCGGCAGTTGGGGTCGGCAGTTAGAATGGTCGGCAGTTGTCCTTTTACCCTCCCGCGCTCTTTCCCCCGTGAAAAAAATTGGCCACAAAAAATGGAAACGTATTGTATACTAGAGCTAAAAATTTAAATTACGCTTACAAAGTTTACTTACCTATGCACCCAATTCTTGTACTTGTCAGTTTCATTAGCGAACAGTAGTTTGCTGCTGGGCGAGTCTTTGGTCAAGTTGTGTTCCTGAGTTGAGCAGGAATCCATAAGTGTCTGAGCCACAACATTAAGGGAGCCCTCTATGTTGTTGGGCTTAGCAATATCGAAGATGAAGTCAGGATTCTTGATCAGATTGACCCAAAATCGAAGAGGCAGGGCATTGCTCTTCCAAGCATGTACTACCTCAGGCTCTGCAATTCCATGTTCTCTAGCTTGGTCGTCCAGGAAGTCGAACATGTATTTTATGCAAGGCGGCATTGGACAAACTCCATTTGTGGTACTGAATTTAAAAATTTAAAAAAATACTGTTAACTGTATAACCTTTAATAATCCGCCCTCCCTATTTCAAAAGTCGAATTTTTGGCATTGTGTTTTTCTTTCAAGACTTCTGTAACGCAAGTTACTATTTTTTTGTAGCTTATCTCTTTGGCTTTAAAATGATGGGTGAAATGCCCAACAGCAATCTTCAAAAAATGCCTCGAAAACACAATGCCAAGAATACTTTTTTGAATAAGGGAAGGCGATTAGGGTGGTATTAAATTTGGCTCAAATCGACACCCGTCAGAAACACCCGTCAGAATTATTAAATCTCCCGTCAAATTTTTAAAAATTCTCCTTCTCAGTGTATACCTTTCAAATTTTTATTTTTCTGCGTTAACATGTAGCCCTGAATCCCTAGTTCCTGAAAAGCTATTTACTAGCTTGATACAATTTAAAAAACGGGAGAAAAATTGAGTTTTTCAAAACTACGCCTTCTTTTAAATGAATTCTTCTCCCACTTTTCAAAATTGTATCGAACTAGTTGATATCTTATCAGAAACTAGAGATTCAGGGCTACATGCTAATGCAAAAAATGGAAAATTTGAAAAGTATACACTTAGAACAAAAAGTTTTAAAAATTCGACGGCAGATTTAAGGATTTTGACGGTAGGTTTAATGTTTTTGACGGGTGTTTTCAGGTACAGCTTTTAATTTTGCCTCCTAATTACTGAGAAATGCCCCCTAATTCGCTGAAAAATACCCCTAATCAGAAATTTGAAGATTTTTCTGAATGTTTATGTTTATTTTTCAAATTTTTTTGACTATCGTGTAGCCCAGGATCTCAGCTTTCTAACCAGTCATCAAACTTTATTGATTAATCACGAAAATGTACAGATTTAGGAGTAAGAATGAAGTAACTTTTGCCTTTCTCACATTTTTTCAAACCCCTGAATTTCTACATTCTTAAAAAGATTCAGTGGAGTTTGATAACTCGATAGAAAGCTGAGATTCTTGGGCTTCATGATACTTAGAAAATTTTCAAAAAATAAACGTAAAAATTAAGGAAAAAGTTCAATTTTAAATTAAGGCGCATTTTTCAGTAATTAGGGGGCAAAATTAAATATTACCCGGCGATTATTAGAAGTTATTATTATATGGTAGTCAACTGTAAAAATTTAATACTGTTTTTCAGATTTTCTCACCTAAATATCATTTCGAGCAAGTCTTCAATGAACTTTTGCAGAGTTCCCTTCATAGTCAACAGTCTGGTCAAATATATTTCGGTGACCATTTTGTCCTGGTTGTCTTGTGGTCCATGATCAGAAGCTGGTTTGACCAGATGGTAAACCCTCAGGGTAGAGCTATGCCCATCTTTCTGGGAGTGGTGTGAGTTGTTGAGGCCATTCCCATTGCTCAGGTTGAACCTGTTGAGGGTGGGACTGTTGGTGTGCAGGGAAACTGAAGACTTCTCGGATCGAACGCCGTCGAGCATAGATGACAGGTTGTAGGATGAGGAGGTGGCATGTCGAGGCAGCAGGGCTAGAGTAGCTTTGTTTTCCACCTGCAAAAGTGTTAGATGTGAGCATTCGACTAGAGACAATATCATCTTCAGCAATAGCTTATTTTGTAGCCATGTCTTTTAGCTACTGGATAGGACCAATTTTTTAAAATTTTTATGCGATTATTGAGTGAGGGGCAGGGCTGGGCACGGGCCGGCCCAACACCGAGCCGGCGCCGATCGAGCCACTATATCTCCGGCCTAAAATCTTTTGGTCCGATCGGCATATTGTATCTCATTTCCCCTAAAATGTCCAACTTTAAAAAAAATCATTTTTTTTTGGAAAATATACAAAAATTACAGGGCTGCTACCTCTCCGGGCCGTGAAATACAGAGGGCCGGGCTCGGGCCGGAACGACATCTTTCCGGGCCGGGCTTTTAAAGTTAAGCAGCGGAACATGAGGGCCGAACAAAAGCCGGCCCGTGCACAGACAGTGTGAGGCGCAAGAAAAATCTACACTCATTTAGTTACAAGACAGTGTTTTGTAGTTTGACCATGTAAAGGTTAACTGTGGGGCAAGTTAAAGGAGAAGAAAAAGCCGTCTCGGCCTGGAAATCCAGCCTCGGTGGCGCAGTGGATAATCGCTTGTGTTTTATGGCCCAAAATGGTGCGCAGGTTCGATCCCACCTGATGTCACGCTAATTATTTTGGCTCGTTTGACCAATGTACAAGAGTAATTGGGGTGGCTAATTCCGAATCTGGCGCTAAAAACACGAATTATACCTAGACATTGGTTAAATAAGCCAAAAAAAATGGCGTGCCACCATGTGGGATCGAACCTGCGCATGATTTCGCTTATCCACTTCGTCACCGAGGTCGAATTTTCACACCTAAACGGCTTTTCCCGCCTCTTTTTATTAATTTTTTTCCTTTTTTTCTTTATCATGTCCAAGCCAAATGACTAACCTTGTAGTGGGCTAGTGTGTTGTACCTCCAAACACCTGATTCACATCTCGAAGTTCCGTCCAAGTCCTGCAACAACACTCTGTGCGTAGGTGTCCGGAGCTCCAAGTCTACATCATTTGAGCTGGGTCTTTCAGAAAAGGGGTGGTTTTGTATTTGGCATCTAGGCAGCGCTCTTTGACCTACAAATTGTTTTTCATAAAAATATTCCTAACCGTTACAGTTTCTAGAATTCTCACCTGACTTATTGAATCACAGTCAAGCACCCGGACTTGCGTGTCGCAAATCGAGGTTGATGATTCGGCAATGACAAATACAGTTAACTCTCGGAAATCAAAAGTGGCTCTTAGAAGTTTCTCCTCTGACAGAGAATAGCGAGCATCCATGGTTAGAGCGTCCTGAGGCCCTTTTTCAGTCTGCTGTTTTGTGGCCCAGAATAGTTGATATAGTTGTTTGCCTGCACCTCGCTAATCAATCAATAAAAATTATACATTTGAAAACAACTGGCTAAACAGGTATGGGCTCAGTATGTGTTCGGCCAGTTCCATAAACAATCGCCCTGTGGGTTTTTTGGTAGTTAAAAAAACTATTTATTTCCACTTTTTTATAGGGGAGAGACTTTCATGGCTACTTTTTGACACCGACTACTACTTCACTTCACACACCTTTTTTCATATATCCTGTTCTCTTATCTCAGATGTTTTCACACCGTTCTGTAGCTGAGATTCTCCTCTATCACTTGAGTGGTCAAACGCCCTGATTAAAAATAATTTTTGAGAAAATCACACCAAACTCACACATTTTTACCTCAGTGTTTTAGTGGAGTCTTACCTTATATTCGGTGTGATTTTCTCAAAATTTTTTTTTAATCAAGGCTTTTGACCACTCAAATAATAGAGAAGAATCTCAGCTACAAAACGGTGTAAAAAAATCTGAGATAAGAGAACAGAATATATGAAAAAAGGTATGTGAAGTGAAGTAGTAGTCGATGTTTAAAAGTAGCCGTGAAAGTCTCCCGCCCCCTGCTAATCCTTTTAAGGCAAAAAATTTCGGCGAAAAGTACTGCAAATTTTTCTGCCTCGGTCCCCCTAGATGATTTTTTTGCTGGGCCTAGGAGTTAGCCGAACACATATGTAGTCCAGGTATAAGTTATAAAAGATGCTTACCCTCAGAAATTTGTACATAAGGAAAGAGAACCAGGCAGACAGCATCCTCTCGGCCACACTAAAATCAGTATTTTTAACCAAAAAAGTCGCTGAAAATTTCATTTTTAAAAGCCAACCTCTCAGCTCTTCTGAACAAAATCTTGGGTTGGAATTTGCTCTCGACGTTGCGTCTGATCAATTCCTTGAGTAGTTGTTTCAAAATATCTGTGCAATATTCCATTCTTTCCTGAAAATCAAAAAAGTTGAAAAATTTGAGTATTTAGTTGAGCTAAGTGCCTCTACCTGGAGTATCACCATCAGCAAACTGCCGACATAGACGCGGTCTTTCAGCACAAATACTTGTTTTCGTCAATTGTCCTCACAAATGAGAGCAGAAAGGTGCGATTTTGAAGCAGTCGGTGGAGTTGTCGAAGACCACTTTCTACAGAATGGGCCCTGTCCTGATCTATTGATAGTTCACGAAGCACTGGATGGTTGGCGTAGGCGTGTGGGAATAGGATCTAAAAGGTTTTATGAACCAAATAAATTTACAGTTAACTTTCGATATAGTGCGCATATCCTCAAGTTCGATCCCGCCTAGGGGCAAGAGGATTTTTTACTCAATTTTGAAATCTTTTACGAGTCATGATTCAATAATTTCGTTCCGAAAATCGCAGAGTTTCAGATTTTGCCAGTTTTTCTCCCTAAAGACTTGTAGATTCTAGTATAATGCGAATTTATTTTCCAAAACAGTGCGCACTATTTAGAGAGCAGCGAGTCTTTTTGTCATTAGCAAAAGTAACCGTGGATTTTTCTGGATTATAGGGGTGAGTCACGCCTGTAAAAAAATTGGAAAATCATGGTGAAAAAATTGCCGGACCACAGAAGGGGTCAAACCTGAGGTATTTGAAATGTATCGGAGGTCAATCGTGTCATGTTACCATAAAACGTCTAATTTTAGGGTGGTACTTTTTTCTAGTACCAAAATACTTATTTCTAGTACCAAAAGTACTTAATTCTAGTACCAAAATTTTCATTTTTTTGAACTTTTCTCTTTTTCTCCTCACTTTGTAGGCACACTTTTGAAATTTTTTTAACTATCGTTTAGCCCTGAATCTCAGCTACTCAACAAGATATCTTTTTTCAGTAAAAGATTTGAAAAACTTGGAGATTTGGTGTCTGGATAGAGGTACCTGGTCGAAAAAGTTACTTCATACGAAGCTCAAAATCTTCAAATCTTTGAAATCTTTTACGGGAAATTGAAGTCCAGTTAGAAAGCTGAGATTCAATGCTACGCGTTCATGTGTCAAGGAAAAAATCTCTAACTTTACAAAGAGTTTTTCTATGTATGTTAAATTTTGGTATTAGAAAAAGTATTTTGGTACTAGATTTAAGTATCACCCCTAATTTTATCCCCCTAGCTCAAAATCGTGTCTTTGGCATTGTGTGTTTTACCAAATTTTCGGAGACTTTTTCAGGTTAAATCACTATCCATTTTGTAGCTCATTTCACTGGCTACAAATTGAGGGGTGATTTTCTTTAAAAAAGGCTCCAAAAAGTGAGTCAAAAACACAATGCCAAGAAGACGATTTTGAATCAAGGTGGCCCATAGTTAAACGTTTTACAGTATTAATCAAGGCTTACCCTAGCAGCATAGTCAGGATAGGACAAAAATGGAATAAATGAGGCTCCTTGAGGCATACTTCCAGCCAAAGCATTCATGTTGGTCTGCAGTTCATGGAAAGCCTCTTTACATTCTTGAGCCACCTTCATTTCAATTGAGTTCATCTGATTTTTGAGGTAGCGCATTTGGCGGTTGTGCGAAGTGCTTTTCCTGCGGTAGAGCACAAACAGTAGAAAAGCTAGGAAGACTCCGAGAAAAGCTATCACAAACGCAAGAATCAGCCAATTAGAAGCGTCGTTTGGTGTGTTTTGAGTAACTTCACCAACTTTCTCACTTAAATTACGAAACTTAAAAAAAACCAAGGCAAACTTAAAAAAAATTTGAATTTCTCGTAAAATTGTGTTTTCTATCCGGGATCTAAAAATGTTGTGGAAGGGCATAAACCTCAGTTTTTCGGTGCCATACCGAAGTTTACTTCATTTACCCCATTATTTTTTTCAACAGGCATATTTTTTGAAGCCCTTAAAAACTAGCTTACACTTTGTCGCCAATGTATATGATCACATCCAATTGTCATTGCTCAATCCCATAGGCAGTAAACAGGTCAAGGTGCTGGTGGCTAATGCTGTCACATTGCAGGGTTTGTTGTCGATGGTCACTCGAATGTCGCGTTGATTGGCTGCTAGGTTTAGGTTGGTGCCTTTGACGACTAGATCTCCACCTCCTCCTGCCGCTGGTCTAATGGTCTGAACATCTGGGAATTTGTGAATTGTAGGGTCATCGTAGATCACTAGTTTGGGGAAAGATCTTTCACTAGTTAGATTGCTGCAAAATGTTATAAATTTTTGAAAATTTGCATTTTTGGCATTGTGTTTTTACTCACTTTTTGGAGACTTCTGTCAGGCAAGTTACCAGCCATTTGGTAGCTTATTTCAGTAGCTACAAAATGAGTGGTAACTTGTCCGAGAGTAGTCTTCAAAAAGTTGGTCAAAAACACAATGCCAAGAACCCGATTTTAAATGGAGGTGCCGGATTATGAGTGGTTAACTGTACGCAATTTTTTATTACAGTCAAAAAGACTAACCCAGTCAAACTGCCATCCAAATCAAAGCCATAGTCCACCCTCAACGGTCTCTCCGCAGTGAAAGTTTTTCTCCTCTCCATCGAGATGTCTTCCAATGGTGGGGTTCTACATACCATGAGATGTTCATCCAACACCTCGCATTTCGCTCCATAATACAGGCCACCCTCATGTGAAACTACCATCCTAGGTCTTTGTAGCAAGTCGAGCCCTTTGCCCAGCACATCCACTGCTATCCCACCAGAAACTGTGCTGACTGGACGTTGGACTTTTTCTATCGTTGGATTGGATCTAAAAAATCTAGTTTCAACCAGGGCTGCCATACATTCTTTTAAAGAGGTTTGTCCTTTTTCGGGACCCTAAATCTTTTTTATTTTTGAAATTCTAGTCAAAAAATTTTTTTGCTTCAAAATGGCAATAAGCACTACATAAAATGTACTTTTTCCTTCAAATTCCTGTTTTTTGACCAAATGTCCTTTTTTTAAATTTTGGGGTGGCAGCCCTGGTTTCAACGGATAAATCATTATACTAACTCAATTTCGTAGAAATTAGCGCGATTCCAGCCAAACCCACAGGAGAACCAAGCACTATTGAAATTTTATACAGATTTTCTACCATCTTTTGAAAACTTTTGCGAAAAAATTGTTCGGGGAACCAAGTTAAGTCCGAATTTCCAAAATAGCTTGGTACCACGTGTGATTTTAGCTAAAACGGGTCACTTTCTTGCTAAAGTAGAATTTGGGGCAAGGCTAAAACATCAGTGGGAGACAATTCCGTGGAGATATAGGCCCCCAAAACAAGGGCGAGGGGTAACTTAGTGGATCAGGATAAAAAAAAATATGGTATATATAAGAACTACTCACGTGTATTGAAACTGCACGCTGTCCACTTTGATCTGGGTCCCATCTGCTGTCAACACCAAGTACTCTGGTTTTCAAACACTGCAGCTCCTGTCCTACACACCACCATACTGCTACTTCTGGTCAACACTTCGCATGGACATTGCGATGGTTAGGTTGAAGTGTAGCCAGAGTCCAGATCAGAACCAGAATGGTCAGATCAGTGCCTCCATTGCGAGGTCCTCTGAATGGCTGGAAGCTACTAATTGATGGATTAGCATAAGTGAAGGTTTGGCTAGACACAGCTGTGTATTTTCTGTCATCTCTCAGCTTGAAAACCACATGTTGACCTTGTTTTGGCGGGTGGATGGAGCGCGGGTGTGGCACACTATTTTGGAAGCTGACACATACTCATGCTCGCTGACATCGCATTTGGCACTAGCTACTCGAACAGCGTCTCGAATGTCGGAGTAGGTTAGGCCAAGATTGACTCCGGTGATGGTGATCTGAATAGAGTAGATTTTGAAAATAGGCTTTAATAGGCTTTGTCTTTTGGCTTCAATGGCCATCTTGTAGCTTTGTTTTATTCAGTTATCCGATGAGGTATATATGCTGTTATATGCTAGCATAAATGAAGGATAAAAACCGGAGGTTATATTTGATATACGCGACTGCCACCCTTTGCCGTTAACTGTAATTTGCTGTTAATTTGATCTACAGTTAATTTGGCATCTATAGTTAATTTGGAATCTACAGTTAATTTGGAATCTACAGTTAATTTGGAATCTACAGTTAATTTGGCATCTACCGTATAACCTCTATTAAACGGGCACCCCTACAGTTAACGTTTTTCAAATTTGCTTTGCTTTTTTAACCCCAATATTGTTTATTTTTCAAAACAGACGACCACTCATTTTGTAGAGTTTGTGAAGCTCTACAAAATGAGTGGTCGTCCATTTCGAAAAATAAACAATATTGAGGTTAAAAAAGCAAAGCAAATTTGAAAAACGTTAACTGTAGGGGTGCCCGTTTAATAGAGGTTATACGGTATAGTTAATTTGGAATCTACAGTTAATCTGGAATCTACAGTTAATTTGGCATCTACAGTTAATTTGGCATCTATAGTTAATTTGGAATCCACAGTTAATTTTTACCCCCATGTAATTTTATAATTTTATTAGCAAGTTAGTAGCCAAGATAAATCCAGAGCTCTGAGATAAATTTTGAGCGGTATCCCGACTAGCGCAAGTTTATACCAAAAACACATTTAAAACTTGAATACCAATCAAAAGCTTTAAAAAATCAAACTCTCGCCTTGGTTCCTCCATTGATAGGTCCCTTTTTGGGAGTGAAGTCATCGATTCTCGGATGTGGACAAATGGGCGTGCCCAATCCCTTGGTAAGCCAGCCTCCCGGACAGATGTCAGGGTGACTACACCTCAATTCATCGTCACACCAGCCGCATTCAAACCTAGAAGTGTCGAGCCCCAGACACAAACCGCAGTTAGGAGCCAGCTGAGCACATTTGTAAATTTGGACTTGCAGTTTGTGACTATTGTCTAGCTGATGTGTTGAACTGGGGTTGATGCTGGCAATGCCTGTGCCTACAGATGGTGACCAAACTATGTCGAATCTTGCAACAGCAGTTCCGTTTCCCATGCCCAGATTGGTGTATTCGAATAGGATGTCTTCGCAGCTGCAAATTTGCAAATATATAAAATGCTATTTGCAGCGAATACAATCGCATCGTAAAAGCCCAAATGTCCGCCCTCCTCAAAAAAGAGTATTTTCTCTAAGCCTACTTTATTGGTTACCTTGATTTTTTTCACTCTAATCCATTGAAATGTGGAGTGGGCTGGTTACTAGCCAAATACCCTTGGTATTGTCGGTGCAAAAGGTGTGAAATCGGTGAAAAATGAAAAAAGTTGGCTTAGAGAAAAATACTCTTTGGAGGGTGAGGGGCACTTGGGCTGCTGTCCAATTTCATTGACTTACACAATCCTATCCCCCTTTCTGGAAGCCAGTTTTTCATGTGTTTTTTGCTCCTGTTCCACGGTGTACTGACACTTGAAGTTGGTCATCTGGTCTTGAAGATTATGTGCTAACACAGAGATCCTCTTTTTCCTGCCAGAAGCCACGTAGATATCGCCTTCTGAAGAAAAACGGGGACAAAAGTCGGGGCCACGCCTGGAGGATGGTCCGAGACGCTGAAAAATTATACATTTATTAGGTACTAAATTAAATTAGAGTAAGAAAAGGCATTTTTAGGACTTGAAAAATAGGTATGCAACTGCCGGGACTCGAACCTGAGGCAGTATGTACATTTTTTGTAAATATTTTTTGATTCAAATTTAAAGCGAATATTTAAAATAACTCACACTAACTGCATTAACTAGAGCTTCTCCTTGGCACACCTCTTCCGCATTTGGCACACATTTTGCACTCAGAGTGCACCAATCACAAGGAAATCTGCTGCTGGCACATTCACTAAAATATTATATGAATTATATATTATTATACTGGGTATATTTGCCGTATTTCATTGAACTTCTGTAGGGATTTTTCAACCTGGTTCCTAACAAAAGATTGCCTAGGCAAAGTTTTGTTAGAAACCCGGTTGAAAAATCCGTACAGAAGTTCAATGATTAGGAAGTCTTTTAAATTAGCCGAAGACAATCGTTGTTGTAGACGGCAATGGTCCTTTGAATTAATTCTAACGTGCGTTAGCTTACTTGGGACCTGACTAAAAACCAAAAAAAGAAAAATAAGACAAAAAAACTGTTGATTAATTTTTCGGAAAAATGATTTCCCACTACAGTCAAACCGCGATAAGCCGGCACCCCTCGGGACCGACCTCAGGGTGCCAGTTTATCGAGGTGACGTTTTCCTTAAAGTTTCTAGTACCTGGCCAAATCAAGTGGCGACAGCGTGCCGGTTTATCAAGGGTGCCGGTTTATCGGGGTGCCAGTTTATTGAGGTTCGACTGTATCAAAAACATATGTTATCAGCTTGAGAAAAGACCTGGGAGTGGTCATAACTGTGATTTTGGAAACTAACTAAGCGATTTTCTTCAAAAAACAAAGCCTAAATTTTACAATTTTCACGCGAAATTGTGTCCCAGTGTACAGCTGCATTTTTTTTGGCGGGGGAGAGGGAGCTGGTTGGTTGTTGTTAAAAACGAGTAGCGTCGCAAAAGCGGTAATCAAGCCTACCTGCAGGACTTCAACTGATGGCAGTCATAAAAAGTGAAGTTGGTAGAGGCGACCACAGTATGATCTAAGGCCTTCACCACTGACAAATATGCCACTACACTTTGCCCGTTAAAATCTGTGCCAAAACTACGCAGGCTACTTCTAGAGGGTGTCGCACAAATTACTCTATAAAAAATTTAAATATCATAGTGACAGCTGACAATTTTTTGATATATTTTTACCCATTTTCTTTGGAAGTAGCTGACACATTGATTTTCTGCTGGTTGGGGAATTGGAAAGAGCAGTAGAGTTCGCCGAAAGCAGCTGGAGCATTTTCTATGTTGACATTTAGAGTTCTGGATGTTGTAATTTGCTGCTCTTGTGGGTCTATGGATCGAATGCTGAAAATATTTTTAAAGATTTTAGGCTATTTCAAGAGTTTTCAAGTTTATTATTTTCATGTTGGTTAAATTTTGATGTTTTTTTAGTCTCTACGATTTTATTTGAGTTCTCGCCAAATAATTTGTCAAACCGCATAAAAAATACTCCTGGGTTATCTAGGGCTATTCAAGAAATTCTAACACTTTTAAGCAGCCATAAAGTTGCTTAAAGGCCATTTTTTGAAAGACTGTTTCACAGTTTCACTCAGTTTTCAGGAAAACTTTTTCAGTATATAAAGTCAAAAACTCGATTTTTGCTTGCTCCAACAATTCGAGAGCTACCTATCCAGAAGACGCCCACTGACCAGGACCAAATTTACAGGAAGGACCAAGCGAAAATCGAGTTTTCGACTTTATACCAGGGATGAGAATGAAATTTTTTGAAAAAGTACATTTGGCCAAAAAAGTACAATTTGGTCATTTTTCACCAAAAAGTGCCATTTTATCCAGTGCTTATTACGATTTTGAAGCGAAAAAAAAGATTTTGACATGAACCCCGGGGCCCCAAAAAAGTAAAAATCTTTTTTAAAAATACGATTCCCATCCCTGCTTTATACAATAAAAAATTGTCATGAAAAACTGAGTGGAACTGTAAAAACAGATTTTCAAAACACGACCAAAAAAAATATAGCTGTTTAAAAGTGTTATGATTTCTTGAATAACCTTGTAATACAGAATTTTGATTAAAAAGCGCACACCCTTTATATTCGGTGTACGGTCAGTTCGCCCCATGATCAGTTCGCCCGGTCAGTTCGCCCCACGATCAGTTCGCCCCGTTTTGTTTTAGGCTTAGGCTTAGGCAAGGGTAGGCCAGCGTATGTTAGGATGGACTCAAACATGTTCCCGAACTACAAAAAAGCTAAAAAAATAAGTTTGGGTTTGTTTTTTATGGCATAATGGTCATTTTTAAAAACGGGGCGAACTGATCTTGGGCGAACTGACCGGGGCGAACTGATCGTGAGGCGAACTGACCTGTCTCCTTGTATTCAATCAAAAATAAAAATAAACGAAAAAAGAAAGCATGGCCCAAACCGGGATCGAACCGGTGACATTTAGATCTTCAGTCTAACGCTCTCCAACTGAGCTATTGAGCCCCATAAGGAACAGGGCCTTCAATAGCATCGTTTACTATTTTTGCTTAACATATAGAAAATATTTCTTGTATCGTTTTTTCATTTAATAATTATGCGTTTGCTTGGAATTAGCTATTAGCTTCAGCTTCATTTATTCGAAATCGGTATAAAAGGTGAATAAACTGTTTTTCTGATTTCACAAAAACACCACTGATCCCGAGTCAGATTTCACCAGCTTGATAACTGCAAACTAATAACTGTAGAATTTATAAGTATAATGTACGAGCAATCCTACAGTTAACGATGAAGCAAAATCTGACTCAGAATGAGTGGATAATGAGTGGTATTTTTGCTAAGGCAGAAAAAAACCAAGTGGCTAAACTCAAAACTTTAAAAAAAATCTTCTCGAGCGCTTTTTATGTAATTAAAACGAAAAATTGTCAAAACAGCAAAAAAAAACTCACAAAGGACATCTGCCAGATTTGTAGTTGAGCCAGTCGGGTTTCGGGTTGATGGCGTCTGCGTCACATACCTGCAACCACGCCATTTTAACTTTTTTTAATAATCGAAAAGTAGTTGCACTTACTTCAGTTGTAGTACAAGCACTCGGTTTCATACACCAACCACAATACGGATCACTTGCTTGCAGACAAGAATGACAGTCCAGACTTTGAGAGCACAGCCGAATGTTCACTTTATAGACAGTGAATTTGCTCATGGCATATAAAAGTCCGTTTTTCTCATCTAGTTCCATGTCTTGCAGGAGAGCTGATCCATCAGTTGTCAATTGGATTGACTTGAACACTTTTGAAGAGCCATCGTGACCTTCTATTAAAGCCTAAAAACTTATTTAGGATTAATTCGAGACATTTTTCTGAAAATAAAAATAAGTAAAAGTCAACTTTTTGTTGCAAATCTGATATTTATGAGATCGTAATATTTTTTAATTTTGAACATAACGGATAAAAAAAGTTTTTTAAAATTTTGACATTAGTCAAATTTCACAAAAGGTGGTGATAAGCCAACCATCATAAAACTTCTAATTTTTGGTACCTCTAAAATTAAAAATCTTTTTTGTCATTATGTGTATTCTATGTGTATTCCTATTCGAAATAATACAGAAATGGCTCTATTCACTTTTAGGGGTCATTATTTATAACTTGTTCTTCCTGTTGTTTTTGTTCAAAAACGCCTTGGTCACCCCTGTCTATTATGGCTATTGTAACACTATGCTTATGGTGATCATGGTGATTTTTTCGCCCGATCGTCCGGTTTTTTTAGCGCCATCCGGACGGGGACGGGCCCGGCCAAATGGGAGGTCACTATGCCTAAGGAGAGGCGTTCTATTAGAGACAATACGGTACTTCAGCATTAGGTACCGCTGCCTCATTATTACTACCTGGGAACTTTCACCAGAGTAATGGCCGTTCTCGTAAAAGCCCAAGTGCACCCCCCCCCCCCTCGAAAAATTTCTTGTACTTTTGAAGAAAAGTACCCATTTTTAGCTGAAAATTTTTATTCTAAGGCGCCCTAGTATGCAAAAATTCCTCAGCAATCCGAATGACGAAGCAGAATTTGAAAAAAATACTTTCTTGCTGAGGTATGATCTTAAGTTGGAGTAAAGTTAAGTGGTCATTTTTAAAAATATTGACACTAAAACTTTAGGTCATATCTCAGCAAGTAAGTATTTTTTCAAATTCTGCTTTATCATTTGGATTGCTAAGGAATTTTTGCATACTAGGGTGCCTCAGAATAAAAATTTTCAGGTAAAAATGGGTACTTTTCTTCAAAAGTACAAGAAATTTTTCGATGGGGGGGGGTGCACTTGGGTATCTGTCGCCGTTCTTTGAAAAGTATAATGTGTGCTACCACCAGGATTCGAACCTGTAACCTCAATTTAGAGGGTGAATTTACCGCGCGATGAATTACAGGAATTTACCGCCGCCAGTAAAAACTTGCTCCATGTATGAGTTTTCAGCGATAATTTACCTTGTGAAGCATGCCATTAGCAGTGCCAATAAAGGCCATAGTAGCAGTCTGAGTGGTGGCCGTAGTTATGGAAGTGAACAACGAGGTTTTATCAACCAGTGAAGCCATTGCCACAATAGGGATCTCACCACCAATATAGCTGTTCACGTCTTTGCCACACATGATCTCTGAGTCAGGATATCTAGTTTGGGTGCACATCTTGTCCGAGTTGAACCAGGGCAGGTTGGTGCGCGTGTTGCCGTTGTAACACACTCGTATATTCTGCAAAGAATACATTTTTCTCACAAAAATTCCATCACCAAAAAAGGCTCTAGTGTAAAATCGCGATTTTTGCCTTGGTCCCCCTGTTGATTTTTTCGAGAATTTGTTGATATTTTTTCTACTACTTTGATCATTCTCGAAAAAATCAACAGGGGACCAAGGCGAAAAAAACATCCCGATTATATTCTAGGGCGAAAAAAACTTACATCGAAAAACTTGGTCTCTATTTGCTTGATGGGATAGACACATAGGGCTGAATCTCTGCTTGTAGTATTCTTGTCTGGTCCTTCTCCTCGGGAAAATACTCCAAATAAAACTAATTCGGTCGGCCTGAAACGCATAAATATGAGCTATATCCCATGTTAAATAAATTTCTTACTTGATTTTGAGTGAAGTGGCCAGATCATAGCCAGGATGGTCGAGGTGGATATCTTGAAGCAGATTGTAGTTGACTCCATTCCGCATGCACTCTAGTGGAGCTTCAGTGTAGCTGTAGAAATTGGGTCTTGACTGCATACTCTGACCAATTTGGAGATGATGGGTTGCCCTTCGGCTAAATAATATTTTTTGAAAATATAGCTATTACTCAAATACCGTAATTTCTCTAATTTAACGTTAAAAGGACAGTTGGCATCGGGGACAGTTGGCATCGGACAGTTGGCATGGATGCCAACTGTCCACATGGTTTTGTTTTAACGAGGGTTCCTATTTTTAAGTATTTTTTTTAAATTCTAACCCACTATAATTGCCAAAATTTCCTCACGAATCCGAATCATTGAACAGAATTATAAAATAATGCTTGGTTGTTGAGATATGCTTCGAATTAGGAAATTACTCTTTGTTTTCATATTTTAGCTCATATCTTAACAACCAAGCATTTTTTTGAAATTCTATTCAGTGATTCAAATTCCTGAAGAAATTTTGGCTACCAGAAGGGATTGGAATAAAAAATTATTCAGAAATAGGGACCGTCATTAAAACAAAATTAAGTGGACAGTTGGCATGGATGCCAACTGTCCTATGTCCAATTTAACTGCCCTTTGATTCAAATCGTTCTTTTGGCATTGTGTTTTTACTCACTTTTGGAAGACTGCTATTGAGCAAATTATCCCTTCACTTGTAGTCAGTGAGATGATCTACAAAATGGGTGGTGACTTGCATGAGAATAGAGTACCATTATCTACGAGAGTTGTCTTCAAAAAGTAGGTCAAAAACACAACGCCAAATTAGAGGAATGGGCTGTTAAATTAGAAAAAATTGGGCACGCTAGAGAGACGATATACTTTTTTAATATTGAAAATTAGTACCTGGAGTGTATTTGGGTTGACGGGTGGCAAAGTAGGCAATCCATTGGCTTCAAAACCTCCTACGTACTCAATCCTTAATAGTACACATTTTTGATTTTTATAATTTTTTAGTGTTCACACCCAAAATTACCTGTACAACATCCTCCTGTCTAATTTCATGAAAGTGCCTGAGGAGATTGACTGTGAGGTGAAATCAAACAGTTTTCCCTGTTCTAGTGACAGTGATGCCACTGCGGGCACATCAAGAGCGTCTCGAGCATCTCTCAGTCCACTCACAGGAGCATAAGTCGAGCCAACATAGAGAACTCGAGGTCCAGCCCCCGCAGATGTTCCTGCACTAGACAGCAAATCGGCGGAGGAGCCGGAAGAAAGGGCCGCCGCCACTGCTGCCAGGGAAGAGCCTGAGGTGACGGGGCCTGAAAAGGTCAAATTTAGTCCTAATGGCAACCATATATTTGTCACTTTTAACTGTATACGTCATTTTTGTCGTATACAGTTAACGAAAAGTGACAGGTGTCTGGCTGCTGCTTTAATAGCTAATAGCTGTGTAACAATGACTGAAACTTAAAATATTTTAGAAAAAAACCCACCAGAACCCACAAAAACCACTGTAGAAGAGGTCTGGTCATTTGCAACAATGCCTGGTCTAGAAGATTTCACATCGGTTTCCCTGCGTATATTGGACAAGTTCCTTGTTCGGCATCTCCCCTTAAAAATGTAGTGGTTTTAATATATTTTAGCATTGAATTTCTGTGTGTTTTTCGGTTAGATGGGTTACCTGGTAAAGACTAGTACATTCGATGAGTTTGTTAGAATCTGGATATATGGCAAGGGCTTTGGTGTAGGAATTAGTTGGAGTAAGCGGTTCTTTACACCCTCCCAGGGCGTCTGGAAAAATATGATTAATAATTATTTTAAAAAAATGTCCAGTTAGCTTATTTTCATGTTTTTGTTTTGCCAATATTTTAGGCTGAAATTCGAGATATATTTTTATGATAACTTTTCAATGCTGAGTTAATTTGATTAGTTAATCTAATGATCAGTTGCTTTACAAGGAAATATCTACTTTAATTTTTTTGACTTTAGCATGTTTCAGGCAGTATAGTCAAACAACCTCGATTTAACAACCCCACCTCAAGTTCGTTCCCACCTTGGGCTCGACACTTTTTTAACCCAATTTTTTAATGTTTTTACCACTTCTGTTTTTGCAGTCTGATACCAAATATCGTGAGGATTCCGATCTTGCCGATCGTTTTTCAAAAACCTAAAGTTTTTGCTTTAAACAAAAGATTTAACGACCCTCTGATTTTTTAAAGGGGGATCGTGTAAATCGATGTTTGACAGTACTGTGACGTTAAAATTTTCGACGCTACTCATTTTTACACTTTACCCCTCATCCACCTTCCTCCCCGAATAACTTTCAGGGCTGCAATTAGGATTAGCCCTTAGGCTCTGGGGCAACCCGCACTAATTCCAGCATTTTTACAACAGAGTATGGTTTTAGGTACCCCTCAAATTATTGGGCAGCGAGGGGGGGGGGTTTCAAGGGGAATTTTTGAAAGTCATCTTCCGCCACCTGAAATCACTTTTTCTTCACGTTTCAGGTACTAAAACACTCGAAAAAGTTGTCGAAAATCGTTTTTTGGAAGACCACATATAGTGTACTTTAGCCTTAGGCACAGGCTTATCTTGAACTAATTCTAAAATTTTTGTATTTGCGTTGTATTTTTGTATTCTTTATTTTCTGTATTCTGTGGCTCCTGGTGTGACAGTTTCTAAATTCAAGAATTTTGAAAAAATAGAGCAGAATGCCCCAACGCCATATTTTTTGTTTCTATAATGCAAAATCTTGGAAGACATATTTTTACAAATTTTAAATTTATGCATAAAAATCGCCAAATAATATTGTTATTTTCAGACCACCACTCCATAAGTAAATTTACATCCAAAACAACAGGAGGTATCATTAGGATGTCCTTGTTATGTGCTTGTTGTTTCCTTTTGATGCTCTTGATCAGCCCTACTACTAATCCTGTGGACACTGCTGTTAATCTCAAGTACACTCCAGTCTGTTGATCTCCCTGCCATAATGCCAAAGTTATTTGATCAGCTAGCTGGTTTACTACTTGCTGGAAAGGAAATGCAAAACTACCCTTTGTGCCCCCCTTACCCCAATTTGCATAGCCCTAAAATAAACAGGGGTTGAGCCAATTTAGAAGAAGCGTTTATTCTTTCCTCCCCTCTCAATCAAAGCAAAAGCCAATAGACCAGCAGCAGCAGCTTTTTTATTGGATGCTACAATTATAAACAGTCATCACTGTGGTCAGAAAGAGAGAGGCAGAGCAATTTGCTATAGCAGCAGCTGCTACTTGATTTTTATTAGTGCTAAAACGAACCACAAAGGTCTATTTGGGATTCCACAGAGAGAGATAAAAAACAATAACATTTTTAAAATTTTACTATTGATTTTTATCTTTTTTGGAAAAACTGGAGGTTTTTTCAAAGAGTAAGTTGAAGGTCCAAAACGAGAAATATAGATATAGTAGTGACATCCCTTCAAGTTCGTTTCCGCTTAAGAGTAGAATAATATTTTTTTACCCAATTTTTAAGATTTTTTGACGCTACTATGATATACCCCCCCAAAAAAGCTACTTTGATATACCCCCCCAAAAATCGGACCTACTATGATATACCCCCCCCCCCAAAAACTCGGTTTTTTTGAAGGGTCTGAAACCCATTTTTATGCAGTAATATTGCTATGAAAAGACTAGAAATACAATTTTTAAAGGGTTAAGGGGCTGTATTGGGAGGGGAGGGAATAATACAGGGGCCACTTTTTTTAGCTGCTTTACCATGTTTTTCAACTCGGGCCGTGGCAAAAATAGACTTTATATGCATTTTTAGATCAAGAGTACTTCTCGGAATCATGTCTAAGGTAAGTGAGTGCGCGCATCTCTAACTCTCAAGCCCCCTGCGCCCCCTTCGGGGGCGCAGGGGCTTGGGGGCTTGGAGTTGAGATGCGCACACCCACATACCTTAGACACAAATCACTCGAAAGTGACTCTGGATGCATGAAAAAACATGCATACCAGAGTTATTCATGCGGTAGGCCCCAGTATTCAAAACTATGTTCAACATCTTTGATTTTGCGGCCGAAAAGGGTTTACCCCCTCTTCAGGCCTGGGGCTACGAGCCAGAGGCTCAGCCGTCCAAAATTTACACGACAACCATCGAGATCCACCCGGCTGATCGGTCCGATCATTTCGAGTGCTTATACTTTTACGTGCACCACAAGTGGCTGGGTTTGAAAGTGACTTCAACGCTAAGAGAATTAATACTCTTTGGTACTTATAGGCACTATAGAAGTGGCCCCTGTTTTGTCCCTTCCCCTCCCAATACAGCCCTTGAACCCTATTTTAATTGCTTTTCTGGAGCTTTTATGGCGAAATTATTGCTTAAAAATATGTTTTGACCACTCCTAAAAATCTTGATTTTTGGGGGGGTATATCATAGTAGGTCCATGGATTGGGGGGGTATATCATAGTAGCTGTTTTTGGGGGGGGGGTATATCATAGTAGCGCCGATTTTTTTATGAAAAGCTGGTCGAAAAAAAGTGTCGGACCATGTGCGGAAATGAACTTTTTGAGGGCAGCCGCTACAATACAGGATGTAACAAGAAATTCCTCCATTTTCAAATGGGTACATTTTTTTTTGTAAATCTTCGGTTTGACAGAATTTTGAAAAACGATCTAGTTGAAAAACGACCTAAAGTCTTTTTTAAAAACTAGGTTTTTGCACATAGATTTTTCTCGCCGACCATATTGTTTTGGTATATAATGACAAAATTACGATTTTTACTTGACCTCCCCCTCCCCTGTCGTTTGGTTTGTGGCCATCTGGGAGCCACCCAGAGGCCGGGACCAAACTACAGGTGGGCACCAAGCAAAAATCTTGTTTTTGACATTATACACCAAAAAATATTAAACAGAATTTTGAAAAATCATCTAGAAAAAAAGTTATGGCCATTTGAAAATGGGAGGATTTCTCGTTACACCTTGCATATAGTACTAAATTTTCCAAATTACTAACACAAAGGGCTATTTTATTAGTAAAATCTTGTGTTTTTATATTTTTGTCAATAGGGTTACTCCGCCATAATTTCTGACTACACAATTGCAATGGCCACATATGAGCATAAAACTGTTAATAAAAATATTTTCGCCACTGCCCTATTTTGTTGCATAACAAATTTATCTTTTTATTTTGGCCACCCGAACCCAGGAACCCAGAAAGAAGCTGTTTGCAAAACCCTTTGTTCTTGTCCCTTCTTGCTGCAAAAACCTCTTTGGCGGTGATGACATGCTGGTGTAAGTGCAGAAAACCGGTTGTTTTAGCAGCCTTTCAATAATAGGGAGGGGAAACTAAGCCTAAGTTGATGCTGCTGATTGAAACATCCAATTTAAGGGAAGCAGCCAAGGCCAGATTCTCTCAACAACAAAGCCCTTTATATTGTCTTCGTCACATAATGCAAAAGGGCAATTAGAAGCAACAAACTTTTTGTTTACTTTTGCTTATTTTACATCCTCAAATTTGGGACCAAAAATTTTTTCTAGGTAAGTATTTCGCAAAAAGTTTTGATTTTCTGACATTAACTATTCTGCCAAAACATATCCGGCAGAAAATGGTATGCCCGTTTCCACTTAATCATTGAGTGTGTTTTAACAAGTGGAAGAAGAGCAGACAAAGAAAAGGAGCCATTCTTTTTTACTGCATCACCATTCCTCAGCAAAAAAGCCTTCCTTTTACTTTTACTGACATTACTGCATACCAATTTTCTTGCAAAAAAAAGAAGAAAAAGTGGTTTCTTGGTTGGTATTAACTTTTTTGGTTAATTTGAGTAAAAGTTTTTGGCACAATAAAAAAATTTTGTATTTCAAAAAGGCTAATTTTGGCTTTTTCTGTAAAGTTTAGCATTAAACTATCAACGTACCCTATTTTACAGTTGACCCATCTCACAGTTAACTCTTCTCACAGTCAACTTATCCCACAGTTAAATAGTCTCATAATTGATTAATCTTACAGTTAACTAAAAGCTAAGTGTTTTCCTAATGAAAAAGTTCAGGCTGACTTTTTTAAGAATTATTTTCCAACCGTAAGAGTCACTAATTATTATGCCACAGATAAACATCCCTTCACCGACATGTTACTTTCGAAATTATTGATTTCTAAGGAATTTGTTCTTTTTTCCCCACTTTCACTCAATCTCCACTAGCCCAAATGGTATCTGCCTATCTATTTCTACAGCAAAGGCAACAGATACCCCTTTGTTCCTTATCGCCGACTCTGATCATTGCAGATAGAAGAAGAAAAAAAAAGATGAGGAAAAATTTGTGTAAACGCACATACACACACATTCACCCCTACCTACACTAACAAGAATCGATAATAAACTGTGCGGAAACCCACAAATCTGCTTTTTTTAATACGAAGCTTAAAAAAGCATTCATCAGCAGAAATGTACCCAGTATGTACCCTTGCTTCTCCTCCTTTATGAATAATGCATATTCTGCTGTTGTTGCTGGTAAATTCAGTAATGCGTGACACACAAACAATAATAGATAGATAATGGTGGCGGTGGTCAAATAATAGTAAAAGAAACAGCCGGTCACAACAACAACCCTTGTTTAATGATATCCAGGATTATATTTTGGTTGGAGAAAACGGCGAAAATACAGCTTTACTGAATAAATCGATAGTTTAGGAAAATTGAAATAAATATAGTTAAAACTTGATTTCCTGACCCTACACTCAAGTTCGTTCCCGCCGGTGTGTTCGACATTTTTTTAGCCTAATTTTCAAAGGCTTTTACGGATGCTCATTAGACAGTATGGCTCTAAATGCACGAGCGCGAGGATAGCGCTGGCGCTAAATTCCGTGAGCCCAACTTTTTGTACCTCTTAACCCTCATAGTTATTAGCAATCAGGTTGACATAAAGGTTAAAAAAAATCCTAAGCGCTGGGGGTGAAATATGGCCAGCACTGGCGCTCGCGCAACTATGAGTATGGCCTAAATTAGATTTTAACAGTCCTTTTTAAAATCGGTACGCCTACGGACAGCGATCATTTTTATGCCATGTGAGCGTTCTTTTTAAATTTTGCTAATACGTTTTTTTCAAACTTTGCCCCACCTGCACAAAGCACACTATCCGGTCGGGGACCCGTAATTGCGTGTTCTCTTATAGCCAAAGCATCAGGGGAAATATCGTACAAATGGTTTACTCCGCCCACATAAAGTCTGCTGGTCGACCTATCCATGATCTTAACAAAATAAATTAGCCTGGAAAAGGGTCTTTGAATACGATGTAAATTACCATTTTCTCCAGCTCCACTTCCTTTCCGTCATGAACATCCCGAAAAGTGGCCAATATGCTTGGATCTGGTTCAACATTGACTGGTTGACTGTATTTAGCTACGGCTGGAGTAGCATTGAATAAAATACTGCTGCTCAGTAGTGCGAGCACTAGCAAAAGCGAGGAGGGACAGTACCTTGAAAAAATTAACTATAAAACTTCAAAAAAATTTCAATTTAATTAACTATGGCGTAAAAAATCGTGTCCGAAATGCACGGGAGACCTTGTTCCTGACGTCGGATTCGTGATCAGCATATTGAATTTAATTGTGAAACTGCTTTTAGAATTCAAAAATCACTGTCAAAATTCGAATTCCATTCAAGACAGAAATATTTAAACGCTGAATTTTTCAAATTTTTTGTCTTGAGCGGAGTTTGAATTTTGACAGTGATTTTTGAATTCTAAAAGCAATTACAGTCGACGCTCTGCATAACGGACCCGGAGGTATCGATTTTTTGTCCGTTATAGAGAGCGTCCGTTATGTAGCCATTTTACTGACTCTAACCAAATCGGCCAAATTTTTTGTCCGTTATGGAGAGCGTCGACTGTATACTCCTAATAAGTTTTAGAAAACCGCTAAAAAGTGGATAAAGTTTAGGCCTGGGCTGGCATTTGGGTTCATAAATCAGAAATAGGTTGATTTTACAAGCCAGGAGTCTTTCAAAATCTGATTTCACCCTAAATCTGATTTTTAGTCCATAAATCTGATTTTTTAAAAGATTATTCTGCTTTTAGAAAATTTGATTTAGAAGCCCTGGTTTAGGCAGTAGGTATGTAACCTACCTTTTCAAGCTCCTTTTCTGCCTCGTAAAGATCTTAGAATGTGGAAGAATGAGTCCGCTGCCCGCTATTTCTGAATGGCACGGAACATTTGACGATGAAAGGTTTGGCCTAGACCTCTGACTTAACCCTGCTCTTCTTTTTGGCCTTTGGTCAAAAGACCACATGGATGCTGATGGTGTCATGGAAGAAGTGGTCGGCTGCTGCTGGTCGTCCTCTTCTTCCATAGTTATCAACAACTATTTGAACAGCAGGAAATTATGTGGAAGAATGGAGCAGCATGAGCCAATAATAGTAATTATATATTTTTAGGTATTTATGTTTATTCTAAAGCAGTGAAAAATAGTCGTTAAATGGCAGATGGCTTCTGCTGTGGACAGCTATCCTGACTGACTGGATTCTTCTGAGTGGCTGACTGGCTGTAAATTGACTGTTAATATATTATTTAAAAAAAATCAATACATCAAAAATTCAAAATACATGAAACTGCCCTACTTAAATATTGGGTGCTTTTTTACCTTGGTCCCCCTGTTGTTTTTTTATTGTGATTTTTTAGGCTTAGGCAAAGGTAGGCCAGGGTATGTTAGGATGGACTTAAAAATGAGTCTGAGGTATGTTTGAGTCTGTCTTAACATACGCTGGCCTATCCTTGTCTAAGCCTAATTAGAAAAAGTCCTAAAAACACCAAGGGAGACCAAGGCAAAAAAATTCTTTCCAATTCTTAAACAGAGCCCATAAAACTATAGTTGCGAAATCTCGCTTTTGCTCAATCTATGTTCATGCAGGATCGAAACTCAATTTAACGACATACCCTCAAGTTCGTTCCCGCCTGTGATCCGGCACTTTTTTTCTAATTTTTCGTAGTATTTTAGCTACTTATCTTTGGTTGGCTAACTATAATAAAAATTGGTCCTAGATTGGTTTTTTCTGTGTTTATCCGCATTTTTAGAATTTTTCGAAAACAACGCTTTTAGAATAAGTTAAAAAAACATGTTTAAGCCTGTTTAACAAGCCTGCCAATACTGCTTAAAAAAGAAAAGTGACAATCTGAAAAACCATCCCGCCATAAGTGCCAAAAACTTTGACTGTAGAAACATTTAAGTAGGGTTGTAGGCAGGTTAGCCGAATTTCGGCTTTTCCGGCCAAAAACCGACATTTTTTTCGGTTTTCGGCTCGGCCTGGAGTGCCGAAAATTTTGGCGGGCCGACAGGTTTACAGTTAATTATATAACTTTGAAATTTAGAATTTTGAATTTCGTTGAGCAAACGCAAACCCACAGCAATGTTATTTTATCTAAGCTTGACTGTACAATGACTTGGGTACTTTTTTGAACAGCAAAACAATGGAAGTTAAGACGAAAAAAAGAGCTATCGGAAACTCTTCTTCTACTCTTCTTTCCTTTTCCGCCCGAATATTTATTTCTCTTTTTTAATTGCTAAAGGAAAGTGAGTCAAAAATTAGGAGTACTGGGGAAGTTGCACTGCTGCAGGAGCAGTAAAAATAATTGCGAATCGAACCACACAAATTCAATCAATGCTATTGCTGCACATTCTGCAAAAGAGAAACAAGTAAAAATTTGGAAAAATGATTTCGGTTTTTATATTGTTAATTATTTGAAAAAGAGGTGGATAAATGGTGAATAATTTAATTTTTTTTATCAACTTAATTTTTTTAATAAAAACAACCAAATCAACTCAAAATAGTGATAAATCACGAAAAATTATTGGGAACAGGCCAGTTCGCCCCACAGCCAGTTTGCCCTGTTTTTCAAAATGACCAATTTGTCACAATACCAGCCTCAAACAATTCTAATTTTTTTCTTAGTTCAGACTACCCTTGCTAAGCCTAAAACAAAAACAGGGCAACCTGGCCGTGTGGCAAAATTACGTAAATTAAAATAATTAAAGTCGAGTAAAAGTCATGGCTCGAGTGGGAATCGAACCGACGACCAACTTCCTAAAAACCCAGGTGCACCCCCTCATCTCCCCTAAAGAGTATGAGTCTTCTAGCCGTAGACCCCCAAAGAGTATGCGTTCTCTGACCATTTTTAGGCTTAGAGAGCTCATACTCTTTGGGTAGGTGCTGCACTTGGGGTGCTGTTGACCAAGTTCAAGCGCATGCTGCTCTGCCGCTGACCTACCAAGACTAACTTCAATAATTTTTTTCGATTTCGACTATTTTATCCCTTTTTTGATTATTTTATTAAAACTTTTAAAAATATATTTTGCCAATTTTTGAAAGAAAAAAAGTCATTTCATCTTGTTCTTATCACTATTCTAAAAGGATTTTAACATAAAATTTGAAAAACGAAAATCAGAAGTCCGATTTTTTTTTATTATTTCTCTACAGAATGACAAATCATTTTATGAGCTAACTAATTTGACTTTTAAAATAATTCTTTCTTGAATGTACCTGTTAGGCTACAAGTTTTTTTATATAAAATTTCGTAAATTTTTGTAATTGTCACGTAAATAAGCTTAAATCTGTGTAAAATCTTCAACAGTTTCAAATTTTCAAAAGAAAACTATTTATGCAAAGACTAAAAACTTTTTATAACATTCTTACGGCGAAACTATTACACAAAGACTTGCAATGATGACCACAAAACAAGAATAAAATGAAAGAAACTTTCAGCCTTCTGCAAATATTTCAAAAATGCACATCTGCCACTTTTCCAGCAAATAAATGCAGTATTTTTAGAAAATACTCAACAAGAACCATAAGAACAAAAAAAGGAGCAATCTAGCAAATATACAAATAGTGGAAAATTTGAATCGCTAATTATTCGGCATTACTGAAAACTTTGAAAGGGTGACAAAATGTTTTAAACCTTCCACCTGAAAAATTGGTGGTTCAATAGAATTCGACCCCAATAAGTAATTAAAAAAATAAAAATATGTCAACTATAAGAGCAGTTAACTATGAAAAATGCAATTTTTGTTGTTACAGTCAAAACTCGATTTAACGACGCCAACTCAGGTTCGTTCCCACCTAGGGTCCGACTATTTTTTAGCTGATTTTTAAAGGGCGTTGTCAGTTCTGTTTACACATGTGGTCGCAAATGTCGCAATTATTCCGATTTTGCCAGTCGTTTTTCAAAAACCTAAAGTTTTTGCTTTTGAAAAATCAAAAAACTTTGAAAAGCCTCAATTTAACCACCCTGAAATCAGGAAATGCCAGGTCACCCCATATGAGACAAGGCAGTGCAAGCTTAGTTGATAAAATAATTTTTTGCATCACTTATTGCTTCAAGCAGTACGAAATGTTATCATCTAATATCATCTATTCTTTTAAATTTTCATTACAGAAGTAGAAGTAGCGGCTCTACCGTATATTCTCGATTAGAAGGCCCCTCTCTAATAGAAGCCCCCCTTGAGGACCTATATATCAGCCTAGAAAAAGAAATTTGCAAATCTGTTTTTCGCGTTTTCTTAGTTAGCACGAGCTTACCTGATTCCACTTTTAAAATTTTAGTTGAGCACCCAAAAATCTCAAAATCGAAATATTTTTTTTCCGACTTTTTTAGGGTTGAAAAATAGAAGGCCCGGCCTTCTAATAGAGAATATACGGTATACGCATTCGCGCCCACCCCGAAAAAAATATGCCTTGGTCCCCCCTGTTGATTTTTTTCGTAAAATTTTTTTCCAAAAAGTCTCAAAAAGTGTTTAAAAGCACTTTTTCATCATTTTCACACAAAAAAATTTTTTTTGTAAAACTATTTTTCAAATTTTTTTTTTGCCTTGGTCCTCCAAGCTGATTTTTTCGCAATTTTTTTTAAAAATAGCAGGGGGTTTGAACATGGTTTTGTTAACTGGGGCCTACCGCATAAAAAAACTCTGGTATGCATATATATTTTCATGCATCCAGAGTCACTTTCGAGTGATTTGCGTCTAAGGTATGTGGGTGTGCGCATCTCAACCCCAAGCAACCAAGACCCCTGCGCCCCCTTCGGGGCGCAGGGGCTTGGATGGTAGCTTTTTCACACTGTTAATATATGGTCAACCAAATAGGGGCACAGAGGTGTGGCCAGAAAAATCTGACGGAGAAGCTAAAGTAGTCCGAGAGGTCATCTCACCTACACCTTTTTCGAGTTTTATAGTTTTATTAATATACAATGGTTTTCAAAAAATCGGCTATAGCCCCCTCAGCCCTCCCGCTGCCTACGTCCTTGTAGGGCATCACATGTTCGGTGTAAAACAGAATAAATATTTCATAATTTCATATCTGCCCTTTTAGGTAGCTTTGAGAAATTCAATAAAAAAACGAAAATACGCAACAAACCCACAAACCCAATAATCTAGCACACACACAAATAATAACAAAAATTGAATTGCTAATTATTCGGCATTATTGCAAACTTAAAAAGAATGACAAAACCTTATTTTTCCTATTGTCTTGTTCTTCTTCTTCAAAAAAAAAAGCAAGCAGAGTGACCATAATAAATAACATTTGGAAGCTTCAGCAAAAGAGACATACACACACAAAAGACAAGCAGGGCAGGCACACAGCAGCAAAAAGGTGAAATGGAAGGGGGAAATTGATTGAAGCAAATGTACAGAGGGGCTATCTGTGTCAGCGCTCCTCCCCCACTGATTGAGTGGGGGCAAACAGGGCAGACAGCCAGAGATAGTCCTATTGATGATGGGGTGTAGGCAGTAGTAGGTACATTTTATTGGGCAGAGGACCGGTCTTCTGTGGCTGCTGATTTTGTAAAAGCTGCTAAGCTGGGAGAGATAGAAATGCTGGTAGACATTTGTGTGTTTGTCTGACTTTTTTGTATATGAAGTGTGGATAGTTTGAAGAGAAAAAAATTAGTGCGAACTTGATTGTTGTGCCGTTGCGTGCTCTATATAAATCTGGTTAAACAGCTTATGCTAAAAAAATCGCATAAAATCCGTCTTCAACTTCGAAAACTACCGTATTTTCTCTAACTATAGACCTCCCTCCTGTTCAAAATCGTGTTCTTGGCATTACATTTTTGACCCACTTTTTGAATAGTTCTCTTAGGCAAATCAGATTTTGTAGCCAGTGAGATTAGCTACAAAATTAAGAGTAACTTACTCGAGACAAGTACTCCAAAAGTGAGTCAAAAACACAATGCCACAAACACATTTTTTTGAATTTAGGGGGGGGCCCCCTAAATTATAGACCCCCCGGGGGGGTCTATAATTAGAGAAAATAAGGTACATCTCAATCAATAGCAAAAATTTTACATAGCTGTTTTTCGCATTTTTCTTAATACGGTTCACTCTCGATTCAGTGTGACCCCAAAAGTTCGTTCTCGACATTTTGAAGGTTTTTGGCAATTGTCTTCGGTTAGTCTTATCGGATTCAGTGTGACCCAAAAAGTTCGTTTAAGTCTAGGGTGCGACATTTTTTTTATCCTAGATTTCGAAGGCTTTTACCAAATCTGATTCGTCAAATCTGAAATATTGATAAAATTGCGGTTTTGCAGATTGTTTTTGTAAATGACAACAGTTAAGCCGAAAAAATCCGCACCTCTCAATTTAGTGCATCCTTAAAAAAATAAAAATAAAAAAGTGTCAAACCTTAGTCGGGAACGAACTTTTTGGGGTTACACTAAATTGGGAGTAGACTGTACTCCTAGCTATACTAACTATTTTAATTTTATTTACGCATTCATAAATTTGAAGTTCAACACAAAAATTTTCCTAATTTTCAAGAGGTCGAAAAAAAAATTTGCCTAGATCAAATCAGGTAACTGACATCACAGGCTTGACTTCACAGTTAATAAATCTTACAGTTAATGAGCGCCACAGTTGATCACTCTCATAGTTAACGAGTAATAGCTTGTTTTTTTCTGTAAAAATCGATTCTCTGTCCAAAATTGCCTAAAGATTGACACTTTTAATGATTGAAGCATATTTAGCATACTTTGACGTATTTGAGTCAGTATCGTTTTTTGTCTTTTCTATCCATATCACTTCTGACACTCATTCAAAAATAGGATAAATCTGTAAGTAAACTTTTTGATTGAAACATAATTTAATAGTTTAATAAAGTTTAAGTTTGGCATATTCAAAAAAAAATGAAAGGTAAAACAACTGTACATGTTAACAAAAGTAAAATCGACTTGACCCAATATCAGAGAAAAGCCTATTACATGATCTATGTTAAATACACACAGTTATACTAAATTTTCATGCGGAAGATGAAATATTTTTCAGGAAAACTGCATGGTAAAAGAGGATAATCCGTAAATTAGCACCCTCAATCATCCATCCAGCTGAAAAAAAGAAGAAGAGCCAGCCGAGATGAATTTAGGCGATTTAGAACGGATTTCTTGCAGCTCTAATTTCGGCAGAAAAAGAAAGAATTAAATTGGAAGATCAATTTGTTGGAAAAAATGCTGAACAAATATGCAAACACACACATTCCGCGTCAGGATTGGTATAAAAAAACTAAAACTATAATACTGTTTTTAAAGTTTTTCAAATTTTTCAAGCTTATACGAACTTTTTCATCGAAATAGTGGTGGTTGCACAAAAAAATTAGCTTTTAAATTGTGTCACATTTATATAGAGAGGTCTGAATAATGGCCAAGATTAAAAAAACTACACGCACAAGATTTTACAGAAAGCTTGCAGTCTTTAAAAGTCAGACTTAGAGTGATTTGGGTTAGTGAACAGATTCGTAGTTGGAGTTATTTGCTCTGAACACCCATTTGCTAAAAACTCGAACTCCGAGTTTTTGAACGAGCAACTAGGCCCATTTTGTCACTGCTGGGGAGCAGTGCTGTAAATTTTGGAATTTCGGCACCGGCACCGCACGGGGCACCGACCTCCGAAATTTCGGCACCGGGCACCGACCTCCAAAATTTCGGCACCAGGCACCGCACCGGGCACCGGCGGTGCCGGTACCGGTGCCGGTGCGGCCGGTGCCGGTGCCACACCGGTGCCATTTACAGCACTGCTGGGGAGGCGACTTATAAGAAAATTGAATTTTAAAAAGTGTATTAAAAAGTGTAGGTGCAAAAAGTTCGTTCCCACCTAGGGTCCAACACTTTTTTAACCCTATTTTGGAAAACTTTTACCAAATCTGATTCGTCAGTCTAATCACCAACATCAAAGGTTTTGATTTTGCCGGTCGTTTTTGTAAATGGCCACAGTTTGGCCGAAAAGACCCGCCTCTCGATATAGTGCAGCCTTTTTTGAAAATAATGCTACATTATAATGAGAGGCGCGGGTCTTTTCGGTAAAACTATAGCTATTTACAAAAGTGACAGGCAAAATCCGAATGCTTGCGAGTGTGGTTATTTTTTAGACATCCATAAGTTCTGTGCAAGTGAAGAAAAAAATGTTAGTGTGGTTTCCGGAGCTGTCTCTGTTGAATTAAGAAGACCTTCTCAACAGGAATCTGAGAATGATGCATTTTTGCTTTTAGAGAAAAGGAAAAGCATCGAAACTAATAGTAAGTCAGCTTTAACTTTTTTTTTCTTTCTCAAAGTAGTCAAGGACAATTTTGATACAAAAAAAATGCAACAAAAATCCACAGGGGGGACCAAGGCATATTTTCGAAAGGGGTGCAAAACATATAAAGCCAATTTTCGAAAAACCACGGGAACATGGCGGTTAATGTTTAAATCGGTACAAAAATGTCAGCTTTGTCGTTTTTAACACTAACCGCCATCTTCCCGTGGTTTTGTGGAAAAAAAACTGTTTGCCCTAAATTCAATTTTATTTGCGACATTTCCAATTAAACTGACGAATCAGATTTGGTAAAAGTTCTCAAAAGTAAAGGCAAAAAAGTGTCGGGTTCTAGGCGAGAACGAATTTTTAGCACCTACACTATATCGAGAGTAGATTGTATCTCAAATCTTAAGAAAAATTATATAGAACTTTGCACGACTGACACATTGCAGAATAAAATCTACAAAAAAGCCAATAAACTTTTAATTTAAAAAGAGTCGACCAACAGAAGTAAATATAAAACACAAATAACAAATGAGTCATCAGGAAGCGGCATAGCAGTGATCATCACCACTAACACAATGCATATAGATAACTGGTTAAAAGAAATAGTAGCTGTAAGACAACTAAACAAAATTCCATTCACAGTCGGGCATCAGATTTAGTGTTAAAAGATTTAGTGTTTCGATTGTAAAAAAATAAAGAAGATACAAATGTTATTGTAAAAGCTTGTGCAAATTAGCTTTTTCTTGTTTTTATCGTTTCGGCAAAGTCATTATAAAGGAGAATGGGAGCTATTTCAGGTTAGAAAAAATGGGCTCGGAGGCCAGTTGGTAAGCATTATCGTTTTTCAGCCGAAAATGTTACGTGGGTTTGGTCCCACGTGGTGGCACGCGTAAAACCCCAAGTGCACCCCCCTAAGTGCACCCCCTCCCAAGGGGGGGGGTGCACTTAGGGGGGGGGTGAGGTGCACTTAGGGGGGGGGGTGCACTTGGGGTCTGTCGATGGCACGCTATTTAATTTGCCTTGTTTGGCCAAATTTTCGGGGTAATTTTACGGAATCAGCGACCCAAATTACCTCTTGAGCTGGTCAAACAAGCCAAAATAAGTAAAATGCACGCATGTGAGATCGAACCATGCGGGATTTAGGCCAAAAGACACTGACGTTGACACTTACGCCACTGAGGTCACTTTTTCAAATCTAAATATCTTCCCTCTTAAATATCTAAGCATATAGAAAAACATTCAGCCATTTTTTTCAATTTTGTTTAGAAACTGATTCTAGTTTTTTTCATAGTAAAAACTGATTACTATGGGAAAAACTTTGGAATGGCTGAATAATTGTGTCTTAGCACGTATTATGTCTATGCTAGTAAAGTTTAAGCTAGGGCCTAGTGAAAATCTATGTTATGTTCCAGAATTAGCAGCGTCTTTCTTCTTTATCTTCCTAGTCGCGTTTTCGTGGCCCATTTCAAAGCCCTCATTTGCTGCTGGCTGAGAGAAGAGGACAACAAGTTGTTCCGGCAGCCTTCCCATCCTTCCTCCCTTTACCAAAACTATTCGATATGAGCCTTAGATTTTATGCTAGTAGCACCAAGTTCCATGCACGCAATTAGGCAGAATTGACACATATTTCATCCTGCAGAAAAAATTCTGAGGCAATTGTTGCTCCACTAGCCAAATTCATGGCTATCATCGAAATGTTTGATTCTGAGCAAAAGATAAAAAAAAAGTTAAAAAGTTAAAAAAAGTTTGAAAAAATTCCAAAATTTTTCTCTGCCACTAGATGCCCGCCCTAAAAATAGGGCCAAAATAAAAATGAATTTAACTTAAGTTCGCAAAATCCCATTTTCTAGTCAAAATCCACCCTCTCTCCGCCCACAACCCGCCTCCCCCCCCCCCCCCCCCCTATTGTCTGTCCTCCTTTAAATTAACCTGCTCCTGAGCCTAAGTCCTGAGCCTGAACTCGTTGTTCCAAAGGGTAGTTATAGCAATTTTAAGTACCGTATTTTCTCTATTAATGAACCCGGGTTCATTATTTTTCAACCCTCCAAAAATGTTGAAATTGTAAATCAAAAATGGCCCTAACTCTGAAATCCTAGTCGAAAAATCGAGGGGGGTTCATTATTAGAGAGGGGTTCATTAATAGAGAAAATACGGTATGTTAAATTGTTGCGAGAGGTACACAAAAATCAAAAATCACATTCACTTTCAGACATTATTTTTATTTTTTAAATCTTAAAAATACATATTTTTCTATTGCTTTATCTCTCTCCAAATAGGCACTGTATCTTTCAAAGCATTAACAGCTCTAGCAATAGCTTCGTCTAGATATTCGTTGGCTTGTTCTACAGAGAATGAGGCAATATTCAAGTCTTTGAATGGGTATTCAGAGTTTTTCAAAGCTGCCGCCAAGTAGGCTTAATTAGGCTTAGCCTGCATTATTATTGCTGTCAAGGGGATTTGCAGCAAAGATCATTTATATAAAATCCTGTCTTTTCATATAGTTGACCAAGAAAAGGTTTTGGTGAGCCTTTTAGTGGCATGTTAGAACGAGAAGTCGTACAGTCTGACTGAATTTCTTCGGACAAGACAACTATCAAAGTTATTTTGAATCAAGTTGTTCTTCCGTGACCAAAACCTTTTCTGGTCATTTTAAAACTTAATATTTCAAAACACCTTCGGAATAAACCAGTATACTATTGCTGACTCAAACAGTTAGCGAAAACGTTCTTCACTGAACCTTAAGTAATAATAGTTCTATGCTAGCGCCGAAATTTCATTGACTATGAAATTTTCGTTAATCTATGTTGACTATGTATAATTTGCTGACTGTGAAAATTTCATTAACTATAAAAATTTCGTTGACTATGAAAAATATGTTGACTATGTAAAATTTGCTTCAGCCATCGAGACATCTGTTAAATAAATCGTTAACGATTTATAACGATTTACCACCAACTGTTACTTGATCATTTTTTAGATTGCAATTTTGAGTAGGAGATTTTTGATACAGATGGTTATTATTAAAATGAATTAAGTTAACTATGAATTAAATAGGACAAGTTAACTATACGAATAGACTTAACTATTTTAGCAGTTAACTGTCTAAGCGGTTGACTGTAAGATCAGTTAACTATGAAAGAAATTAACTGTGGGCAAACTGTAAAACTGAAAAATGGTAAAAAAACCTTCGTGCAAACTGAAATCAGGGCGCCTTCTTAAAAAACTATTGTGGTAGTGCAGGCACCAATAAAATAGGATATGAAATTGACCATCGACTGGCAGTAAATCAAATAAAAAGTGAGGTGGCATCGCCAGCTCGCCAGCCAAAGGAGCAGCCAAAGTTTGGCTGAATGTCACAAACCAACACCGAATTTCTTCCACTTCTATTTTAGTTGTTGCAAAATAAAAAAGAACTGCCGCGAGAGACACATAGTGTATCCTTTTTTTTCAGCTCCATCATCAGCGATGCAGTGCGCAATAATGCGATGCAAAAGGTGATGAGATTTAGGAAATTTAAGTATCACAACAAAAAACACTTGATTTCAGCCAAATAGCCGATAAGTCTAAAAAGATAATTTTTTCAAGCTATAGTTGGACCGACACTTTCTCAAGTTCGTTCCCCCGCTGCATCTAACATCTTTTACATCGAGTTTTGACTACTTTTGCCAGCTGTATTTTTGAACAATTTAGTCCGAAAAGGTGCAAGAATGATTTTACAGGTAATTTAAAACAATTGAGAAACATGGTTTAGGGTCACTTTAATCACGAAAATTGTAAGGATTCTGATTTAGCCGACTTTTTTAAACCTTTAATGAAGCCATTGAGAGTCTCAATTTAGACCCGCAGCTTTCGATATAGTTACACCCCTTTCTCAAAATTGGGGGAGGATCACTATATCGAGAGACGCAGATCTTAATGGTTAAATTGTGGGTTTTTTTTTAAACCCCAAAGGAAAAAATAAAAATCTCTGATACTTTTGGGATTGGACTGAAAAATTAGATTCGGCAAAACTTTTTAAAAATTGAGGTAAAAAAGTGTTGGACCCTAGGCGGGAACGAACTTCAGATGTGTCTAAAGCAAAACTAAAGGTTTGGACATAAAGAAAAATTTTTAAAAATATGAAACCCTGAACTATAACATTTAAAAATCTCTTAAAAAAGCTTTAACCAAATTGATCAAATTCCCTTAAACTTCACTTAATCCTCCCTTGCAACCAAAAAAAAAGCTCAAGTGGTTGGCGGAAGTGTAACTTGTCGTCAAGAGGGCAAAAGTGTCAACCATCCCAGCCTTACAAATCTCTGCCTCTCACTTATAGCAGCAGACAAAGTTTGTGTTTTTTTAAGATGCAACATGAAAACAAAAAACTAAATTTTGGTGGGAAGACACTTGAAAACACATAATCATCGTCAACCTTCAATTGGGCCTCTTCATCTAATAATGCAAAAGGGCTTGCATTTGCTGTGGTAATGCACTGGGAACAAACAACAAATTAAGGTCATCTTAGACTACACAAAAAAACAGTGATAGTAAAAAAAAGTCAGCAAATGTTTTTATGTAGGGTTGTTTTGGCTGGTTTGAATCTTTTTTTTTTGAAAATCTACCCTGGGCTCTATACCATATTTATTGTATCAATAGCCTTTTCCAAAACTGCCAAAAAGGGGCTAGAGTGATTTTTTATAAACAAATTTTCAAAAATCGTCTTAGTCCCCCGAGCTAAATCTAATCTGAAAAAACATGATTCAGGTTAAGCCACATTATTAAACGTTAGATATTTATTTTTTCTCGGTTAAAGGCAAATAAAGCTTCTAAGAAGCACCTGAACTCCAGAGGCTATAAGATGTATTTTTTGCTAGGTAATTATTATTTGGAGTCGTTATGACAGGTTGTGCCCTTAGAGTTTGTGTTATATGCCCTATTTTTGTGAAAAAGACCGACAGATAGAAGATAATGGTCTAGATGGTATATTATAACAAAATAATAACAAAAAACAGCAATCTAAGAGATAAAAAATAATAATTCTGCTCTAGGGCAAAATAAGCTCCAGAAAATTTATTTAAGTATTTACAGCAAATATCGACATAACCAGGGTGGGGACCGGGCTTCAGCCCCATTGACATTTTTTTGAAAATTTTTTAGGTAAAAATTACTGTAAAATTTGAAAACAGTCTAGGTAAAATGACATCAACGGGGCTTTAGACGGGCTTTTTTGTAAGAAAAAAATTAATTTTTCAGACAAAAAATCAACAGGACTAAGGTATATTTTTTTCAGAGGCACAACCATCACATATGGAGCGGCTAATCGCCAAACAACCCACCCCAAATTTTTTTCATTTGGCTACGCTTCTGACAGCAAGTTGTCATTGTGAAATTTAAACTTCGAAAAAGTCAAGTAAAATTGAAGAAAGAGGAAATTGACTTCTTCGACAGAAATTTTCTATCCTAGAATATCCTGAACATGCACACACAGACTCACCCACCATTCCCGCTGCCGCGTATTTAATTGGGAGGGAAAGTTAAGCCTAAGCTCTCACGCGAAAGAGGTATTTAATGGAGAGAGTCTGCACACAAGGATGAACTCTTTCTTTCTCCTCTTCTCGGTCATTCGCTCTTTAAATCGATAGACTCAATCACCAATTATTGACCGGCTGACTAGCTGCAGCTGAGTAAGTGAACAGCACAAGAAGAGAGTGAAGGTCGCAAGCAGGAGCGGAGAAAATTTCTCTGTGTTCAAAAAGGGTTGCTCAGTGAAGATGGGAAAAATTTTTAGTAAATGAAACTAGTACTCCAGCCTGAGGTCATCTAGAAATTGATGATTTAATAAATAAATTAGAGGCCTTGAAAATCATCTCTATATAGTATTTGGACTATGTTTTTCCGGCACGATTTTCATTATTTCGATTTTTTCTGGCGTTTTTAAAGCAAACCTCTGAAAAAAACTCCCTGTGACGTTGTAGCCTAGAATCTTGGCTATCTTAAAAAAAAAGAAATCTCAAAATGATGGTTTTGGTCAGAGTCACAACGATTTTAGGGTTAAGATCCATAAAATCAGGAACACAGAAAACACGGAACTTCAGTAAATAAAAATGTTTTTGTCTCGAAAAGAAATAATTCATTTTCAATTTTTTCGTGTGTGGTGGACAGTTAGAGTAGGTGGTCAGGGTGGGTCCATGTAGTTTTTTGAGGCATAGATCGCTGAGACGCTCCTAAGAAGAGGTTCCGATAACGAAAAGAAAGCGTAAGTGTTTTGGTTTTTACAAAAATTTGACGTTTTTACAAAGCGCCTGTAAGGCGCCAATCCACCTTGTAGAAAGTATGTGAACTTTACTTTCTGTACCCCGGCTATTTTCTGACTCACAAGGGACAGTTCGTGAATGTCCCTTGTCAGAAAAAAACTCATCCTAAGAAAAATTTTGCCCCACCGTTAACTGTGGAATTTCTCGAATATACCGTATTTCTCTAATCAGGCGGCCTTCTCGACTTTGGGGACCTATATCTCAGCCTAGAGTAAATATTTAGCAAAGCTGTTTTCTGCGTTTTTTTTAACTCCCGCGAGCTCTATCAATTGCACTTTTCAGATTTCGATTTACCATCCAAGAACCTCCAGAACGAATTTCAAATTTTCCGATTTTTATATAAGCCCCAAAACACACAAAAAGCACTGCTGGACTCTATCAATAACGTAGTTCTATCCATAGGTGTACACAGGATTTTCTGACGGGAGGAGGGAGACTAAAAGTGCCAAAAATCTTGACGGGGGAGGGGTGAAGCTGAGCGCTATAGCTCAGTTAGCAACACTTTTCCTTCCCCCAACCATGGGTACGTTATGTTGTACTAAACCACGATTGAAACTAACTGACAATAGTCCACTTAAAAGTTGTAGTGCTGTGGAATATGAGAGCTGTCAATTCTATCAACGACAAAACAATGCCAACACAAATTGCTGCCAGAAATATGAATAATAGCAGGGATAATAGGGATGATAATTTAGTGTGGGGCGAGGCATTAAACACATCCAAAATGGAGAGATGAGTAGGAGTAGCAGTTTTTGGCTGTTCCAAAATCTCCAAGGCTGCAGCCCTCCAAGGTCAGCAGTGAGAGGCACCCACACTCTCTGTTTCAAATAGAAAAGAAAAAGAGGGTAATAGTAGACTGATCTAACGGATCAAATCACGGTCAATGGAAATGAAATAAAATTTTTATGGCTGAAATAAGATTTAAATTAGCCATATATTCAAAAAAATGCAATCTGATTCATGCACTTTCCTTTCACTTTTATGACTTGCTAAACTCTCGATAATTTGGGATCCCGCCAGTTTCACGTTTTGAACAATTAGATAGGCCAAGACTGGTTCATCAAAAAAAATTAATGACTCTCAATAGTTCAGCACCCCCAGGGTCAGTCCTCAAAGAGATCCTCAAGATGGAGGATCGAATGTACTCATGTTTTTATGGCGCTTTCAAAATAATTTAAAAAGTAAGTAAAAACATTATTTTGAAATTTTGTACCAGGTACAGTCTACTCTCGGTATAACACCACCTCCTCAAGTTCGTTCCCGCCTAGGGTCCGACACTTTTTTATCCTCATTTTTGAAGGCTTTTGTCGAACCTGAGTTGAGAGCCCCATAAGAAAGAGTACAGATCTTTATTTTACCGGTCGTTTCTGAAACTTTAGTAATTTTTTTACTTTAGTAAAAAAAACCAATATTTATGTCCCAGACCCCGGAAAATGTGCGCAAACTCTTCATTAGTCACAACTTCCGTACGCTGGCCTACCCCAAGCCTAAGGGCTAAGCCTAAACTTGTTGTTTGCAAGTTTAGGCACAGCAATTTTTAAAGGTCGGATGCTTGGAGGGGGGGGGGCTATTCGCTACTAGCGCCGAAAAATCGATTGGCGAAAAAACAATTTCGAAAATAGCTTAGACTATGCGTATTGAGCCGATAACAAATTTTAACAAAATAAATTAAAAGTGAAAAAGATTTAGGATCTTAAAAAAGAACAAATGTTTTAAATAGTACAGATATCACCCTTGTTTCTGAGTTTAGCAGGCTGCAGCAAAGAATTTAGGCGTCAGATTTCAAATCTTCTGTAATTGAATTGTTTTCGATCCTTGACAACTGGCTAAATGTGGCCGTTTCGGTGTCTCCTTAAATAGATTTTGAGCGGGAGTTTTATTAGATTTAGTAGACTTTCACTGACACTGGTGAAACTGAAATAAGATAATTGAAATGGAATACTAGCCAGAGTCTAGACTCTAGAGAGTGACAGATTTAAAATTTTCTAAAGTTTGAAAAACAAAGTTTTCATAAAAATACCGATGCGATAACGTTAAAATTTTTACACGTTACTTTTGTATATAACTCTAGCCTGCAAATATATATATATTTTTTAAATTTCCGACTCAGCAAAGCAGCCACTCATGCTCAGTCAGTTATGCCCAGTTACAGTCGAATTTGGATGTAAGGCCACCCCCGAAAGTTCGTTCCCGCCTAGGGTCCGACATCTTTTTACAGTCAAACCTCTACATAGCAATCATAAATATTGCATCCACCTCTATGTTGCATCTGCTTTTTTGTTTTGGTTTGGTTGGCCGTAAAATAGATAACCTATTATCAACCCTCTATATTGCGTCCACCTCTAGAGATTCAGAAAAACTTACTCCAACTCCTATAATTGCTCAAAGTAGGTTAAACATGTTGTTTACTTGACCAAGAGAGAATTTCGTTCAACCAATTCGGCCGGCAACAGAAATTGAGAAGTGTAAATGTGCCAGGAATAGGCTAACATAACCAACAACGAGAGAATACCGGTTATCACCAGAGCGTAAATGTCTATTCTGAAATTGGGTTTTTATGGTTTTCTTTACAATATCATAATTTTCTGGGAGTAAGCTAGGGGTGAGCTAGGAGATTAGCTAGGGGATGTTACATGTCAGACCATTGAACGGTCAACAGTGAATTTAAGGTCAAAAGTTCGTTCCCGCCTAGGGTCCGACACGTTTTTTACCTCAATTTTTAAAAAAATTTCCTAATTCTAATTAAAAAGTCTTAAAGATTCGGATTTTTTTCCTGTACTTTTTTTGAAAAAACCTACAATTTAATAATTAAGATCCGCGCCTCTCGATAAAGTGACCCCCCCCCGTTTCGAGAAAGGTGGGTCACCATATCGAAAGCATATATTTTGAAAAAGCTTATTGCATCCGTGCAGGGCCGGTCCCTTGCGCGATGCAATATAGAACTTTGACTGTACCTCGATTTTCGAAAGATTTCGCCAATCCTATTTTACAGTGTGGTCCAAATATCGGAAGGTAAGAGGATGTTTTACTGAATCATAAAAAAATCCATGGGACAGAAAGCACTATTATTTAAGCACTGTTTGGAGGTGCTTTATATGTGAATCATAAAAAAATGTAGTAAAAAATCACTTCCAATCAAAAGCAAATAAAAAAATCTAGTCTACTACATGAATGTGTCCCCGATTATCAATATTATGGCGTAATATCTCCGAGAACAAGTAAATAGACGGTAGCGCAAGAGATGAAAAAAATTAGAGAAAAAAGACATTTTAGCAAAGTGGAATCTGCGGAGTGGTCTCTATTCTTGTTTGTTCACTTTTGTTTGTTGCGAACTAGCCAGCCACTAGTCAGTAACTTAGTTAGAGTCTTCTTATAGTTTTTGAATAAAATAAGCAATAAAATAGTTTTGACTATTTTGAATTTTTCGAATTTCAAAGTAAAAGCTTAAAATATCTTTTAAAACAGTGAATTTATTGGTAAACTACCGGTGATTTACCATAAATATTGGTAAATTAGTCGAAAACAGTAAATTTACTGGTAAATTACCACAAAAATTTTTCACTGGCAAATTTTGCAGCCCTAGCTTAAAGCCAGCAATTTAACTTATAAAGTAAATTTTGTACAATTTGTACAATTTGGTCATTTTTAGTCAAAAAGTGCCATTTCATGCAGTGCTTGTTGAGATTTTAGCACCGAAACTATAAATTTTGACGTAAAATCTCAAAATTTCTAAATATTTAGGGTGCCAAATGAAGTACAAATTTTTAAATAAAGTACAGATGAGCACCCTGAGTTAACTATGAAATCGGTAAACTTTGTGAGCAGTTAACTATAAGATCAGTAAACTATATGAGACGTTAACTATTTTTTGAGATCATTTGGACTTATTGGCATCCTCGTTCAAAGCCTAAAGACCAAAAATTAAAATTAAAAAAAAATCTGGTTTATTAAGAAAAGATTCTATTTTCATAGTAAATTAACAGTTAACCCGTTAATGTGGTTAAGGTCATGTGAGATCATGGAATCTAGCTATTTTTTAAGCTTTAGCTTTAAACTTTTAGCTTTTCGGTTAAAAATTACAAAAATACAATGTTGACTATTAGACCTTATACGTTAAAAGAAAATAAAATATTGAAAACAGATGGAAGCAGTCGTTTAACATATTTGCACAGCCAAAAGCATGGAATAAATTATCAACAAACAGAATAGCAAAGTAATTTAGTCAGGATAAGCAGCAGCTATAGCAGTTGTGGTCAGCTGGAAGTACTCATTATTATAGAGTAATGCCGACTAAAGTTCGTTTGAAATTTTCGCATAAATGTTAGGAGGACCGAGTGCTACACATTTGCTCATTTTAAAGTCTTAAGCTGGCAGATGCTAATGAAGTGGCTGAGTCTTGCCAAATTTTGACTGTATTTCAGCTAAAAAAATTATCATTTCATTATTAAAAAATATAACTGGCCTGATCTAAACTACCCCTATGTGTCTAACTCACAAACAGGCTATGTATGCGTTCAAGGGTATGTCCAAAAAATGCCTTGGTCCCCCCTGAGAACAGCAGTCCAAGTGCCCTCCCCCTCCAAAAAGTATTTTTCTATGAGCCAACCTTTTTATTTTTTTCACTTTTTTCACACCTTTTGCACCAACTATACAAAGGGTATTTGGCGGAGGGGGGGGGTAGGAGTCGTCAATCACTAGAGAAAATGACTATTTTCTCGAAAATAGTGAATATGTACATTTTATAAATTTTCTTTCCCATTCCTGCTTTATCGGCAAAAAAAACTTTTGATATCAAAAATTATTTATTCATGCATCAAAACCTATATTACTACTGAGTAATCATCTTTTTTGTGTTTTTCTCTATAATTGAAACCCATTTTCCTGTTACTGATTTTCTGTGTCCTCTTTATCAAGAAACAAGAAAAAAACTAGTTTTACTTAAAATAACTTTTCTCAACTTACCGGTATATTTAACAAAGCAAAAGTGTTGACTCTTTTGTTTTAGCGAAAAACAAGCATAATTAAAAATTAAGATGGCTAATGGTGTAATTTGTGGAAAGAGCATCTGTGTGTTAAGATCTAATTTTTTGATAAAGTAATCACAAAAATTTCGAGAACTGACTTAACCACAGATCCATCGAGTCATGGTACTGAACCCCACCCCTCAAAAAAGTTTTTCATTTTTCAGCAATCAGGATGCATTTTTATAATTGGGAGAGGCATAATCAGGCTGACCAACTCAAATTACAAAAAAACAGTGGCAATTTTTTTCCAAAAGGTGGCATTTGAGATAAATTTTTCTAAAAATGTGGCATTTCAACAGATCACAATAATGACTAATAGCAAACATCTTTTATTAACCGAATACATACTTTTCAACACCAAACTTGTCAAAAAGGTGGCAAACGCCCCGAAAGGTGGTACCTTGTTCACCCTCGGCAATTTTTGAATACCACCCCAAAATAAACCGTAACTTAAAGCATAAATCAAAAATTGCAAAACAAACAAATAATTACAAAGAAGGTACTACAAAAGTTTTTCGTTTTTTCTCTTTCCACTAGAGTTGTAGAAATTCCCGGAAATATAGAAAACTCGGGAATATTCCGGGAACATTGGGAATATTCCGGGAATATTCCCAATATAGGGAAAATACCGGGAAACCGGGAATATTCCCAATAGGGGAAAATACCGGGAACCCGGGAATATTCCCGGAACATTCCCGGGATATTCCCAATATAGGGAAAATACCGGGAAACCGGGAATATTCCCATTGTACAACCCTACTTTCCACCAACAAAAACCCTCATAAATAGACATTGAGTTTTATGAATCTTGCGCTAAGGAACAAGTTGATTCGAGAGTATTTAAACGAGGCACAACATTTTCAATATATTTTGTTCAGATGATTGAAAAAATAGGAGATTGTTGCAGGCAATAAAATAATTAAACATCCCAACCTCCAATGTCACTGTTACTAGGGCAATCAATAAGCGATAGCAATTGGTCAGAGGGATTTAGTGTTGTTCTGGTGTAATCTTTCCGGTGGAACAACAAGATATCTGAGATGTTGCTATTTGATGCCATCTTACAAATAAATCACTTCATTAATTAAAGCAGCATAATTATTTTTGAAAAAAGTGAGAGAGTAAAAGTGGCCAATATGAGCCAATAGCTGGGAAAATAAATATTGAGCGACATGAAAGCTATACAGTTGACTCTGTCAAAAAAGTTCGTTCCGTCTAGGGTCCGACACTTTTTTACCCTAAATTTCGGAGCTATTTACTTAATGTAATTGGCCAGCGTAGTGCAAAAAATCGCAAGGACTCCGATTTTGCCCACCGTCTTTGTGAAACATTGTATTTTTATTATTAGACCCATAACTCTCCCAATAGCGCACGCATGCTTCCTAAATAGGTGTGCGCATAGGCGTACCTAGGGGGGGTGAGTGGTTTCTAGCCGGGCTATAGCCCCCTCCCGTCAGGATTTTTCGTAGCCTTTTTCAGTTTTTTTAGCCTTATTCAGCTTTCTTTGTTCAGCTTTCCTTGAACTTTTTGGGCATGCGTTATTGACAGAGTCCACTGTAGTACATGTCTAAAATTTTTAAACAATTTTCTAGCGAAGCAGCCTTAGATTCGTGACGAGACGCTTAATTCCGCAAGCACAGCTCTAATACTGTCAAATAAGTAGATTTGAAAAACCTCAACCAGGCATGTGCATGAGTCGTAATTTTGGCAGCCTGGCCCGGGTGAACAACTTTTCAGCATGGTTTAGGCTAGTCTAAAAAATTCTCGGCCTGGGCCGATCCTTCTTTCAAATAGTCGACAAACTTCACATGGTCAACTCAAATTGGTCAACTTATTTTACATAGTTAACGAAATTTCATAGTTGATTTATTGTTACAGTCAACTAATCTTACATAGTTAACCAAATTTCGGGACTGACCAACAAAAATGCTGTTGTTTGCCTTGGTCCCCTTGTTGTTTTTGCGGGCTTTTAGTTTGGTCCTATCCAACAGGGGGGGGGGGTGTTTGCTTGCACCCTCCCCCTGTTGAATTTTTTTTTGTTATTTTTAGACTTAAGCAAGGGTAGGCCAGCGAATGTTTAGGATGGACCTAAACATATCTTAGACTCATGTTTAAGTCCATCTCAAAATACGCTGGCCTACCCTTGCCTAAGCCTAAAAATAACAAAAAAATTCAACAAGGGGAGGGTGCAAGTAAACACCCCCCCCCCTTGTTGGTTAGGACCAAATTTTCCATAGCCAACGAATTTCACATAGTTAACAAACTTTCTGGCTGCTCGGCCCGTGACCTTTTCGGTAAATGGTCCGGCGGGCTTAGAACCCTGCCGGGCTGGCTCATGCACACCCCTTACCTCAACATCTGATTCCGAAAAAGATGAAAGATCGGAATTTGCTGGTAGGAGCTATCAATGGTGGTGAGCTAAAGAGATAGCATGGTTGCCTCTGTCCTCCATAACCAAACAAAGCGGTCCTTATTCACAGCAGCATTAGTAGCTGGCCAGTGCTAGCCATTGGTGTTGGCACATAATCGACACTAAAAAGCAAGGGAATGTTGTTTTGTGTCAGTAGCAGAGGCAGCAGCAATAGTTACTAACTAAGTTGGCCCTCGGCTCCTCAAACAAAGCCCCTCTTCTCAATTGGGTTAGAAGCAGTGTCCGCTTAAATGACAACAAACAGCATTTATTTTCAGACACATGCAAATGCAAGTCTAGTTTGCAGCACAAATTAAAAAAAAAACAAAAATTTGTTTCTTAAAAGCAGGATTTTAAAAGCTTTCTAATAAAATAATGATAAGAAAAATTAGGTTCACCTACATTACCAATAAAATTTTTATGAATTCATATTCGTGTTTCTCGACCCCGGTTTCATGAGAAAGCAACGTGTTTTTTCAATTCTTAGAAGAAATTTTTTCGAACCACAGGGGGTTATCATGGTTTTTTAGTCAAAATTTGAAAAATTCGGCGCTACCGGAGTACGCCCCCCCCAAATGAAATTTTTTTTAAAGTGTTTCCAAACACCCTATATCGACCCAAAATAACCTCAGCAGTTCAAAAAAGACATTATTTTTAAGTTCTGGTCAATAAAAAGCTGAGTTTTGGGGTTTTGCGACCACCCAAAAAAAACCTATTTCGACCACTTTTGAAGGGATTTAGGGCTGTATTGGGGTGCAAATGGACCAAAAATTGGCCAATCTAGTGTAAAAAGGAAGATGTTGTATATAGTTTGTTGACTGGAGCCTACCGCATAAAGAAACTCTGGTATGCATATATTTTTATACATCCAGAGTCACTTTCGAGTGATTTGTGTCTAAGGTATGTGGGTGTGCGCATCTCAACTCCAAGCAACCAAGCCCCCTGCGCCCACGAAGAGGGCGCAGGGGGCCTGGTTGGTTAGAGATGCGCGCACTCATTTACCTTAGAAATAATTCCGAGCAAGACTCTCGAACAAAAATGCATTTAGAGGCTCTTTTTGCCCAGCTCCAGTGACCAAAACATGCCAAAACAGGCAAATGGTTGAAATTTCAAAATGTCGAAAACTCAGTTTTTTATTGACCAGAACTTAAAAATAATGTTTTTTTGAACTCCTGAGGTGATTTGAGTCGATATAGGGTATTTGAAAACACTTTAAAAAAATTTTATTTGGGGATGGGGGATGGGGGTGGTATACTCCGGTAGGGTCAATTCAGATTGGCGCCTTTTGCAGACAAAAATTATTTAATGTGGAGGTTTCTGAAAAATTCGGAAATGGACATTTTTGATAAATGCCTCAGCCTTTATGTGTCACCCTGTATTATAATTAGTAGTAAATATGAACTTATCTAACGTAATTTGACGGATAAGAAAAATTAAAACAAGGAAATTATTTATGAAACACTGGTGTGCAAAAAAGTCAAAATAACTAAAAACTAAAAATGCAACCACGTGGAGTCGATCTGGTCACCAGGGTGGTATACTTGACGATCACCTCAGCCATCAGCCACAGCCGGATGAGTTGCAAAAATTTTCCTTAGTCTCAGCCGGGTCGAAAAATCGACGTCAGCCTTCAGCCGTCTGATGGCTGAGTTAAGACTCAGCCGGCTGAGCACACCACCATGCTGGTGACCATAACCAGAGCACCAACCGCTCCACCACTCTGTCATCCAAGCAAATATCTAATTGTTTCACTTTCAGATACCGTATTTTCTCTATTAAAGCCCCATGGTGATTGTTTTTCAATCCTTGAAAAATCATGAAATTTTAAATCAAAAATGACCCTCTGAAATCCTAGTCAAAAAACGAGGGGTGGGGTTTATTAGAGAGTGGGAGATTGATAGAGAAAATACGGTACACATAGTTTAAACTATACTTTTCAATTTCAAACGCATTTTTACTTTAGAAAATTGCTCTGTTAGCAGATTTTGACCATTATGTCCCTATTTTACTTTTTAGTTTCCAATCGAATGGCATATAGGGTTTTTCAATATCGCGGCGACATTGTGTGATGTTCCCTTGTAAGCCTGAGCTAAGAATCGAGGTAAACTTAAAGGGCCATACTTGTTGATGCAAATGAGAATTTGACAAATTCAAATGCGCGCGGGACAATTCTCTTTGGTCTCTCAGTGTACTCTTTGGGTTATTTCGAGTGACTCGAAAGAGTACAGTGAGAGACGAAAGTGAGAGACGAGAGACGAATTTGTCAAATTCTCATTTGCATCAACAAGTATGGTCTTTAAAATGCACAACATACCGTATTTCCTCTAATAGTAGCCCTCCCCCTGATTTGAAATCGTGTTTTTTGGCATTGTGTTTTTGACCTACTTTTGATAACTTCTCTCAGGCAACTTACCACGCATTTTGTAGCTCATCTCACTGGCCACCGATCGAGTGCTAAATTGGCTAATATAGGCCATAAATTGCTTGAGATAAGGGATCGAAAACGGGTTAAAAAACAATGCCACAAACACGATTTTGAACGAGGGCGCCACTATTAGAGGTTTTACGGTATTCGATTGTGATACTCTTTGGATAAAGGCGGGATGCATTTCAACTTTTACGCTGTAAAACACTAACTGCAAGTCAAAATGAGCAACTACTAAACTAATTCTTTATTGAACAGTTTCAGAATACTAAATATATTTTACTTCAGCACATGTATCTCTACTTAAAAAGAATTTAAAAATTTCAAAAGTGTCCATAGTTAGTGATGTTCGGGTAAAATGTCCTCTAATTTAAAGTTTTTCATGTGTGTAAACTTTTTTTTAGCTTCTACTAAAATCTCAGGCTTGGCAGTTTTTTTGAAGTTTTCGTGCTGAGAATTTACGTTCTTCTTCAAAATCAAAATTTGTTTGTTGACATTATCCAAGCCTTGGTACTTGGGAAATTCTTTTGGAATAAAACGTTTCACTGATATGTATTTGGTTTCAAATTCTTGCAATAAATTTATTGCCCATTCAAAATTTATCAGAGTTTTGAAATGGGGGTCTTCTTTGAATAATTTACTGACATTTAGTTTGTTTTTTACCTAAAGCAACAAATTTTGAATAATAATAATAGTTAAAATAAGTAGAGCCGAATCTCAATTAGGGTTGAACAACAGTCAATTGACAATGACCAGTCAAATGGGGGTTTTTGACCTGCCTTTGAGAAATCGGCCAATTTTTTTTTTATCAAAATGAGCATTTTAGTACAGCCAATCTTCCTTACAGTTAACTATCCAGTCTAGTCCAAGTTGCAGTAAAGGTAAAGCTTTTTTTTTAATTTTCAAGGGCTAAAATAAAAAACTTTCTGACCAAACCAATAATCGAAATTTTCGGTCGAACAAATTGATAACTGATACACTTAACGAATTAAAACAGTTAACTCCAGTACAGTCAACTTTCCATTACAGTTAACTCTCCAGTTTAGTCAGCCTTCCAGTATAGTTTATCGAGTTGGCTCGGAATCGATATTTGGACCGGAACTGGAGCCGGAATTTGAGTTTTGTAGGCTAAATTGAACCTGAGCAATAAACACCCCCCACTCACTTGAACCTGAGCCCACCCCCCAGTCAAATCAGCTTGGGGACCAAGGCTATTTTTTTCGAAAATTTTTTATACCATTATTTATCATCATAACGGAATAAAAAACCTTTTCAAATCATATTTATACAAAAAAATTCAGGTTCAAGTGACTTTGGGGGGGGGGTGGGTGGGGGGTGGATGGGCTCAGGTTCAAGTGCTCCGTTTTGTAAAAACCGGAACCGGTTTTTTTTTAAATTTAAAAGAAATATTTTTGAAAATTTTGACTTTTTGCCCTGGGGGACCGCGGTAAGCCATGGTTTTCAGGGTCTACCCTGTTTTTGTCACTGGAGCTGGGCAAAAAAGAGCCTCTGAATGCAATTTTGATCAAAAGTCTTGCTCGGAATCATGACTAAGGTATGTGAGTGCGCGCATCTCTAACTCTCAAGCCCCCTGCGCCCCTTCAGGGGCGCAGGGGGCTTGGGGTTGAGATGCGCACACGCCCCAGTCAACAAAACTATGTTCGGACACTTTTTTAAGGTATCTGGATACCCTTTTAGGATGGCTTACCTTGGTCCCCCAAGGCAAAAAGTCAAAATTTTCAAAAAATATTTTTTTTCCGGAAACGTTTTTCCGCCACTTAAAAACATGTTTTCTGTACGTTAAAGATGCTAAAACACACGAAAAAGTGGCTAAAACCGGTTTTTGGGAGAAGTTCTTATACCGTACTTTAGCTAATTTCCATTATAGTGCATTTGAAACTAGATTAGTAACTTTTTAATACTTTGCAGATACGGACGCTTTTATAAAAAAGACGTCCAAAAGACGGGTGTCCCGAATAAACCAAATCATTTTTTAACTTTGTTTGAATTCCCGCCTTTTATATTTTATTTTTTCGACGGTCAGACAAATAGTCCGGTACCATCACCCAGCCCTAATCAGGCACTAATCCAATAGCTTACCTGAACATTATGAAAACTTTCGAGCTTATTCAGAGTGGCAAGAAGCCCATCCTTTTTCTTGTAAAAAAAGGGAACAATAATGTTGTTTTTGGCCGCGAAAATGTGAGACAAAGCTAGCACCATTAAGTTGGCCAAGTTGCAGATTTCTTTTTTATTCCCTCGCATCTTTTTTAATTCAGCTTCCGCTTTGCACTCTTGTGGAACATTTTCCTTTAGCAGATGATTAAACTCGTGCAGATCCACTTCTGGCAACTTGCGTAGCTCACCTTATTGTGTTCTTTCAAACCCAAATTGTTTTCCAAAACCTTCATTGTCAGTTCCATAAAGTTTGTGGAGACTATCTTTTTTACAACACTTTTTCATCCTTAAGTGGGCTCTGTAAAACACCTAAAACACCTAATAGTTAACGCTGCGCAAGTCTTAATTAATAATAGGATTTATGGATTTCAAAAAGGGTTGTCGAGCCGAAGGCTCGAAAATTTCGAAGGCTCGACAACCCTAATTTTAACCTAATTACACTCCATATATCCGAGTTAACTATAATTACACTTAATATATCCGTGTTTAAGGTCATGCTCGCCGCCGATGGAATATTTTGAAAGGCGAGTACCAGGTCAATTCAAAAAAGAATTATTTTGAAATAATTCTTTTTGAGTGCCCTACGGATAATTAGTACCGTATATTCTCTATTAGAAGGCCGGGCCTTCTATTTTTCAACCCTAAAAAAGTCGGAAAAATTTTGGGTCGATTTTGAGATTTTTGCGTGCTCAACCAAATTTTAAAAGTGGAATCAGGTAAGCTCGTGCTAACTAAGAAAACGCGAAAAACAGATTTGCGAATTTCTTTTTCTAGGCTGATATATAGGTCCTCAAGGGGGGCCTTCTATTAGAGAGGGGCTTCTATTAGAGAGGGGCCTTCTAATCGAGAATATACGGTAATCGAAAACACTTGGGTTGTTTAATAGCATCGGTGGCTTAGTGGTGAAGCGGTGGCGTACTGTAAAAGTCAGTCGTCGGTTCGATTCCCACTGGATGTATAGTTTTTCCTTGACTTTCACCAAATCGTAAAAGCCCAAGTGCCCGCCCCCCTCCAAAGAGTATTTTTCTCTAAGCGTACTATTTGGGTTCCCTTGATTTTTTTGAGTTTTCTTTTTTTGCAATGTGTATCAAGAGTCTTGCTCGGAATTATGTCTAAGGTATGTGTGTGCGCATCTCAACTCCAAGCAACCAAGCCCCCTGCGCCACGAAGAGGGCGCAGGGGGCTGGTTGGTTAGAGATGCGCGCACTCATTTACCTTAGAAATAATTCCGAGCAAGACTCTCGAACAAAAATGCATTTAGAGGCTCTTTTTGCCCAGCTCCAGTGACCAAAACATGCCAAAACAGGCAAATGGTTGAAATTTCAAAATGTCGAAAACTCAGTTTTTTATTGACCAGAACTTAAAAATAATGTTTTTTTGAACTCCTGAGGTGATTTTGAGTCGATATAGGGTATTTGGAAACACTTTAAAAAATTTTATTTGGGGATGGGGATGGGGGTGGTATACTCCGGTAGGGTCAATTCAGATTGGCGCCTTTTGCAGACAAAAAAATTATTAATGTGGAGGTTTCTGAAAAATTCGGAAATGGACATTTTTTGATAAATGCCTCAGCCTTTATGTGTCACCCTGTATTATAATTAGTAGTAAATATGAACTTATCTAACGTAATTTGACGGATAAGAAAAATTAAAACAAGGAAATTATTTATGAAACACTGGTGTGCAAAAAAGTCAAAATAACTAAAAACTAAAAATGCAACCACGTGGAGTCGATCTGGTCACCAGGGTGGTATACTTGACGATCACCTCAGCCATCAGCCACAGCCGGATGAGTTGCAAAATTTTCCTTAGTCTCAGCCGGGTCGAAAAATCGACGTCAGCCTTCAGCCGTCTGATGGCTGAGTTAAGACTCAGCCGGCTGAGCACACCACCATGCTGGTGACCATAACCAGAGCACCAACCGCTCCACCACTCTGTCATCCAAGCAAATATCTAATTGTTTCACTTTCAGATACCGTATTTTCTCTATTAAAGCCCCATGGTGATTGTTTTTCAATCCTTGAAAAATCATGAAATTTTAAATCAAAAATGACCCTCTGAATCCTAGTCAAAAAACGAGGGGTGGGGTTTATTAGAGAGTGGGAGATTGATAGAGAAAATACGGTACACATAGTTTAAACTATACTTTTCAATTTCAAACGCATTTTTACTTTAGAAAATTGCTCTGTTAGCAGATTTTGACCATTATGTCCCTATTTTACTTTTTAGTTTCCAATCGAATGGCATATAGGGTTTTTCAATATCGCGGCGACATTGTGTGATGTTCCCTGTAAGCCTGAGCTAAGAATCGAGGTAAACTTAAAGGCCATACTTGTTGATGCAAATGAGAATTTGACAAATTCAAATGCGCGCGGACAATTCTCTTTGGTCTCTCAGTGTACTCTTTGGGGTTATTTCGAGTGACTCGAAAGAGTACAGTGAGAGACGAAAGTGAGAGACGAGAGACGAATTTGTCAAATTCTCATTTGCATCAACAAGTATGGTCTTTTAAAATGCACAACATACCGTATTTCCTCTAATAGTAGCCCTCCCCCTGATTTGAAATCGTGTTTTTTGGCATTGTGTTTTTGACCTACTTTTGATAACTTCTCTCAGGCAACTTACCACGCATTTTGTAGCTCATCTCACTGGCCACCGATCGAGTGCTAATTGGCTAATATAGGCCATAAATTGCTTGAGATAAGGGATCGAAAACGGGTTAAAAAACAATGCCACAAACACGATTTTGAACGAGGGCGCCACTATTAGAGGTTTTACGGTATTCGATGTGATACTCTTTGGATAAAGGCGGGGATGCATTTCAACTTTTACGCTGTAAAACACTAACTGCAAGTCAAAATGAGCAACTACTAAACTAATTCTTTATTGAACAGTTTCAGAATACTAAATATATTTTACTTCAGCACATGTATCTCTACTTAAAAAGAATTTAAAAATTTCAAAAGTGTCCATAGTTAGTGATGTTCGGGTAAAATGTCCTCTAATTAAAGTTTTCATGTGTGTAAACTTTTTTTTAGCTTCTACTAAAATCTCAGGCTTGGCAGTTTTTTTGAAGTTTTCGTGCTGAGAATTTACGTTCTTCTTCAAAATCAAAATTTGTTTGTTGACATTATCCAAGCCTTGGTACTTGGGAAATTCTTTTGGAATAAAACGTTTCACTGATATGTATTTGGTTTCAAATTCTTGCAATAAATTTATTGCCCATTCAAAATTTATCAGAGTTTTGAAATGGGGGTCTTCTTTGAATAATTTACTGACATTTAGTTTGTTTTTTACCTAAAGCAACAAATTTTGAATAATAATAATAGTTAAAAATAAGTAGAGCCGAATCTCAATTAGGGTGAACAACAGTCAATTGACAATGACCAGTCAAATGGGGTTTTTGACCTGCCTTTGAGAAATCGGCCAATTTTTTTTTTATCAAATGAGCATTTTAGTACAGCCAATCTTCCTTACAGTTAACTATCCAGTCTAGTCCAAGTTGCAGTAAAGGTAAAGCTTTTTTTTTAATTTTCAAGGGCTAAAATTAAAAACTTTCTGACCAAACCAATAATCGAAATTTTCGGTCGAACAAATTGATAACTGATACACTTAACGAATTAAAACAGTTAACTCCAGTACAGTCAACTTTCCATTACAGTTAACTCTCCAGTTTAGTCAGCCTTCCAGTATAGTTTATCGAGTTGGCTCGGAATCGATATTTGGACCGGAACTGGAGCCGGAATTTGAGTTTTGTAGGCTAAATTGAACCTGAGCAATAAACACCCCCACTCACTTGAACCTGAGCCCCACCCCCCAGTCAAATCAGCTTGGGGACCAAGGCTATTTTTTCGAAAATTTTTTATACCATTATTTATCATCATAACGGAATAAAAAACCTTTTCAAATCATATTTATACAAAAAAATTCAGGTTCAAGTGACTTTGGGGGGGGGGTGGGTGGGGGGGTGGATGGGCTCAGGTTCAAGTGCTCCGTTTTGTAAAAACCGGAACCGGTTTTTTTTTAAATTTAAAAGAAATATTTTTTGAAAATTTTGACTTTTTGCCCTGGGGACCGCGGTAAGCCATGGTTTTCAGGGTCTACCCTGTTTTTGTCACTGGAGCTGGGCAAAAAAGAGCCTCTGAATGCAATTTGATCAAAAGTCTTGCTCGGAATCATGACTAAGGTATGTGAGTGCGCGCATCTCTAACTCTCAAGCCCCTGCGCCCCTTCAGGGCGCAGGGGCTTGGGGTTGAGATGCGCACACGCCCCAGTCAACAAAACTATGTTCGGACACTTTTTTAGGTATCTGGATACCCTTTTAGGATGGCTTACCTTGGTCCCCCAAGGCAAAAAGTCAAAATTTTCAAAAAATATTTTTTTTCCGGAAACGTTTTTCCGCCACTTAAAACATGTTTTCTGTACGTTAAAGATGCTAAAACACACGAAAAAGTGGCTAAAACCGGTTTTTGGGAGAAGTTCTTATACCGTACTTTAGCTAATTTCCATTATAGTGCATTTGAAACTAGATTAGTAACTTTTTAATACTTTGCAGATACGGACGCTTTTAAAAAAAGACGTCAAAAGACGGGTGTCCGAATAAACCAAATCATTTTTTAACTTTGTTTGAATTCCCGCCTTTTATATTTTATTTTTTCGACGGTCAGACAAATAGTCCGGTACCATCACCCAGCCCTAATCAGGCACTAATCCAATAGCTTACCTGAACATTATGAAAACTTTCGAGCTTATTCAGAGTGGCAAGAAGCCCATCCTTTTCTTGTAAAAAAAGGGAACAATAATGTTGTTTTTGGCCGCGAAAATGTGAGACAAAGCTAGCACCATTAAGTTGGCCAAGTTGCAGATTTCTTTTTTATTCCCTCGCATCTTTTTTAATTCAGCTTCCGCTTTGCACTCTTGTGGAACATTTTCCTTTAGCAGATGATTAAACTCGTGCAGATCCACTTCTGGCAAACTTGCGTAGCTCACCTTATTGTGTTCTTTCAAACCCAAATTGTTTTCCAAAACCTTCATTGTCAGTTCCATAAAGTTTGTGGAGACTATCTTTTTTACAACACTTTTTTCATCCTTAAGTGGGCTCTGTAAAACACCTAAAACACCTAATAGTTAACGCTGCGCAAGTCTTAATTAATAATAGGATTTATGGATTTCAAAAAGGGTTGTCGAGCCGAAGGCTCGAAAATTCGAAGGCTCGACAACCCTAATTTTAACCTAATTACACTCCATATATCCGAGTTAACTATAATTACACTAATATATCCGTGTTTAAGGGTCATGCTCGCCGCCGATGGAATATTTTGAAAGGCGAGTACCAGGTCAATTCAAAAAAGAATTATTTTGAAATAATTCTTTTTGAGTGCCCTACGGATAATTAGTACCGTATATTCTCTATTAGAAGGCCCGGGCCTTCTATTTTCAACCCTAAAAAGTCGGAAAATTTTGGGTCGATTTTGAGATTTTTGCGTGCTCAACCAAATTTTAAAAGTGGAATCAGGTAAGCTCGTGCTAACTAAGAAAACGCGAAAAACAGATTTGCGAATTTCTTTTCTAGGCTGATATATAGGTCCTCAAGGGGGCCTTCTATTAGAGAGGGGCCTTCTATTAGAGAGGGGCCTTCTAATCGAGAATATACGGTAATCGAAAACACTTGGGTTGTTTAATAGCATCGTGGCTTAGTGGTGAAGCGGTGGCGTACTGTAAAGTCAGTCGTCGGTTCGATTCCCACTGGATGTATAGTTTTTCCTTGACTTTCACCAAATCGTAAAAGCCCAAGTGCCCGCCCCCCTCCAAAGAGTATTTTTCTCTAAGCGTACTATTTTGGGTTCCCTTGATTTTTTTTGAGTTTTCTTTTTTGCAATGTGTAGCGCCCTAACTTAGGTTTAGGCTTAGGCTTAGGTCTTAGGCTTAGGCAAAAATGAAAAACAGTTAGCTTAGAGAAAAATACTCTTTGGAGGGGGGTGGGCACTTGGCTACTGTCTCACCAAATTGCGTCAAATTAATTCTCGTTTGAATTTTGCTGGTAACCGCCTTTCAAAATATTCGCATCGGCGGCGAGCACGCCCCTGTAACAATTATTATATTTCTTTTTGGAGCTGATTAATGCCTATAACACCTATAAAACACCTGCAAAGAATTGAAGTATGGTTATAGCCCATTTTGAGTTGACCAGCTGCTCAGTTTGCTTATCCGCTTTTAGGTTTTCTCCAATTTCCTTAGTCGCTCCAACTTTCTTCATATATTTTTCAAAAGATCTTTTCAGCTCACTTTCTGGCACTTTAGGATCAGATTGGTACAAAATGGTGAGATGACCGGATTTGTCACATTTAATATTTTTGGTGATCGATGAGATGAGTAGCGGCAGTTCTGTGGGCACGACCGGTTTCTTGATAAGCTTTTTTTCATAATCTTCGGCAAACTTTTTCACGCCCACCTTTATTTTGCCTGTGTCTATTTTTTGCTCGTGTGCTGACGATTTTTTTCGTCCTGGTGGCCTACTGTAAGTTTGGCTGGAGCTAATTTTTCGACAGGACCAGCAGGCTTGACTGCAGTCTGGTTGTGCTGGTTCAGCAAATCATCTTGCTTTTTTTTGATGTCAGGATTTAGAATCTTCACATTACGAGGTGGCTGTCAATGTGGGCTTGAGTTTGGGTGTGTGGCGCATGTATGGCGTCTGAGAAGTGCGTCTTTTCAACAACCGGCTGGTCGGGTAGAAGGCCATCTCCAGCGGAGAAGCTGGTTTCAGAGTTGGAAAAAGGTTCGCCTTCTGCAGGCTTGAATGAAGAAATTTCTGGTGTAGCCTGACCATCTGGTTGTGTATCCTCAAAAAGTGATTTCCCGTCCTCAGAGCCATTTAGATTAGAAATGTAGGACTGCTCTGGTTGAACACCGTCCTGGTTTTCGACTTGATTCTGGCTTTCCGAAAATTGATCTTCTGCAGTTGGGGATTCTACTAGATTTTCAGACTGGGGCTCCAATTGTTGTTGGCCATCGGTATCCAACGTATTTTCATCTACCAAGATTCTTCATTGGGTATTTGTTCGGGGGTTTCTGAAAGTTCTTGTGCTTCGGCAACTGGTTCTTGTGCTTCTATGTTTTTTTCATTTTCAATGTCTGCAGCACTTTCAGTTTCATGTGCAGCATCCTCTGCTTGAACACCATCCGACGGCCATCCTCCTGCCTCAACATGTTTGTTCTCATCAATATTGTCAAGAGGCGGAGTTCCAAGGGTATTTGCTTTGGATGCTAAAGGTAAGCTGATATTTTCTAAACTGTTAACTGCCAAAATTTGGCCACTGTCTCTGGCCGCTATTTGATTAAGTGTAGCTAAGCAAAATATTAATGCTTGAATTTTCAGCATGATCTCTAAAAAGACTATTTAGCACTGTTATGGCAGTATTAGCATTATTATAAAAATAGCGGTGCTACTGTAAATACCCCTCCCAATAATTTCGGCTTAGCTTAAGAGTTTTCGCCAAAAAAGAATTATGTGGGAAGTGACATTATGTCTCAACTTTGATCCCGTATTGGTGAAGAATATGTTTGCACTAAATATTTTTCTTCACTTTAGTTTCCGATATTACACAAAAAGTCAATTTTAAGTAAAAAAACGTCAAACTAGTGAACAATCTGGAAATAACCTTTTGGGGGAGGGGGTTCACAACTAAATAAGTACCGGTTTTTGGACGCTACTTGCTTACCACCCCCCCCCTTTTCAATAAACTTTTTTTTAAAACTGTTTTTAAACACCAAATATCAACTCAAAATCGCCTCAGGAGATTAAAAAAGACATTATTTTTGAGTTCTACTATTTTTGAGTTTTATTTTGAAATTTCGATTTCTTGCCTGCCTCATCATATTTTTCAACTGGGCCGTGGCAAAAAGAGACTCTATATGCATTTTTGATCAAAAGTCTTGCTCGGAATCATGTCTAAGGTATGTGAGTGCGCGCATCTCTAACCAACCAAGCCTTCAAGGCGCAGGGGCTTGGTTGCTTGGGGTTGAGATGCGCACACCCACATACCTTAGACACAAATCACTCGAAAGTGACTCTGGATGCATAAAAAATATATGCATACCAGAGTTTCTTTATGTGGTAGGCCCCAGTTAACAAAACTACGTTCAAATTCCAATTTTTAGTGACTTAGGGGGTATTCAAGTACCCTTTTCTGGTGGCTTACCTTGGTACCCCAATTCAAAAAAGCAGATTTTGGTCAAAATTTTTTTCAAAAAGTCGATTTTTTATGTGGAAAAGTGTCACAAAATGACTTTCTTATCGTTTTAAGCACATAAAAGTTATTTAAGAGTCATTTAAACATGATTTTCCCATTATCTCAACAGCAATTATCAAAGTAAATTTTAGGACCCTATAGTTTAGTACTACCGCAAAAATTATTAAGAAATATACTACGCAAAAGTGATTCTGAAAAAATCAGTCCGTCTTGCGTTTATAAAGAAGCGTAAATAAAAAATAGAGCGAGGCGAGCAGACTAACAGACCTCCTGACAAGCCCCTGAAAAATCAATATTTGAGATCTATAGGGTGAATGGTGAAGTCAAGATGCTAATGAAAGAGATGGTCCGCTTGACTCAGGCTTCATAGGGACACAGGTAGACCCATCCCTACTGCCCCATTGAGCGCGCTGATGTTTCCCGAGTATATGTGAGGCTAGTAGCATCCACGCGAACTCGAAAAATCCATTTTTCTCTAAGTCTTTTTCTCTGTTTGCATATGAGATAGTGTCAAAAAAAGACGTCAATCGAAATGACGCGGATTTTGCGCATACGTGTTGCTGCTATATTGCTCTATGATTTTTTCGTTGTTAGGTTTGAAAATTGGGTATTCAGTTTTTTCAGCTAGTTATCATGCCAAGGTCTGACGCTGAGACCTGCAGCTTCTGGTGCAGAATTTTATGGAGAATCCGAATCTGCAAACTGATTTTTTTTTATCTAAAATTAAAGCCGGTTTAGTTTGAGATATCTACCAATTGATTAATGGCATAAAATGGGACCTGGGTATGTTCAGAAAATCAGCTGGTACTCGAATATTTCATATACACATATATCCTTTCTTCAGCTCGTGAAAGTAACTGAAACTGCACCAAAAATGCTTCAAAGTATGGAAAAGCATAGTCTTTAAAGGGAAGAAATTAGCAATAATTTTAAAAAGCATTTATCGCATTTATCGTTTATCGCTCAATCAACCTGGAATTTAGACGCCAGATTCGTGTTCAGCATGGTCGATTTGCTCATGAAACTGCTCTTATAAATAACAAATCAGAATTTGAATTCCTCTCGAGACAAAAAACATTTAAACTTGAGAATAATTTAGAGTTTTCCAACGGCTAAATAGCCGGCTGTACGAAATTTGGTAACAAAACATTTTGGTAACAGCGAAATTTGGTAACAGCGAAATTTGGTAACAAACATTTTGGTAACAGCGAAATTTGGTAACAGCGAAGTTTGGTAACAAACATTTTGGTAACAGCGAAATTTGGTAACCAACATTTTGGTAACGGTTACGGAATTCAGCTTCTAATTTTTCTTGCTCTCTTTTTATTTGCTTCTTATTCCACTTTTGCATGTACAATGAGGTCATAAAAATAATACGCCTATTCCTCTATTCCTTCTACCTGCGGAAGACGCGAAAAGAGATGGATGACAATGGCCGACTCAAGCATACGTATAAGCCATAACATGAAAAGTGCGCTTGTTGTTGTTTGTGACCTGATTTTTAAATTGAATGTGATTAAAAAAAGCAATGGGAAAAGCAGTGACGTAGATAGAAAGAAAGAAGTAAGTGTTGTTAAAATTCACCGTTACCAAAAAATTTTCTTATTAAACCCCTCACCAAAAAATTTGTTACCAAATTTTGCTGTTACCAAAATGTTTGTTACCAAATTTCGCTGTTACCAAATTTCGCTGTTATCAAATTTCGCTGTTACCAAAAAAATTTGTTACCAAATTTCGCTGTTACCAAATTTCGCTGTTACCAAAATGTTTTGTTACCAAATTTCGTACAGCCGATTGGTGTTGTTAATGCCAAAATAAAGCTTGGTTTGTTGAAAATTTTGAACTTTTATACTAAAAATTTATTTGATGGTCGGCTGAAAGGCCAATTTGAAGCGGAAAGCGGTCTTCAGATTTAGGTGGAAACTTGTGGAGACTATTTTTCAGGCTGCGAACGACTTTTTTAATAACAGGTGCGCCAAAAGTTCTGCAACAAACTTCAGACTCCAATTAAGCCACGTAATTTGAGCATTTTAAAAATTCTAAAAATATAGTTTTGTAGCCCTGCTTTTGCTCTTTCGAATGACATATAGTAAAAGTCAAGGAAAAATGTGATGCCCGAGTAGGAGTCGAACCCACGACAACTTTCACCGGCGTCCGCCACTCTACCACTGAGCTATCGGGGCCATTAATCCTTGACCTGTTACTTCATTACTTATTCCTGGGAGGGCGCCCAACCAACCTCCTTACAATATCGAACATTTATTTCACTCATCAAAATGACCACCATTAGCATCAATACATTTTTGAGTCTTTTTGGAAAATTGTCAATGGCATTCTGGATCGTCTTCTGTGGAATAGCATCCCATTCTTGCACGAGCGAAGCCTTTTCACGAGCGAAACTTTTTGGAGACGAGCAACGGACATTTATGCAAGATGGCGCACCTTCACACAGGTCCTACGAAACGCAGAACTGGATAGCCGAGAATTTTCCTGATTTTATCAAAGTTGACCCGGACTGGAGAAACCCAATTGGAGAGTGGCCGCCTAACTCGCCTGACTTGACAGTGATGGACTATCTTGTTTGGCCGTACCTCTAGTCAAAAGCCTGTTCAAAACAGCATAAGACCATGACAGCATTGAAAGCTTCGCTCGTGCAAGAATGGGATGCTATTCCACAGAAGATGATCCAGAATGCCATTTACAATTTTCCAAAAAGACTCAAAAAATGTATTGATGCTAATGGTGGTTATTTTGATGAGTGAAATAAATGTTCGATATGTCATTCGAAAAAGCAAAAGCAGTGCTACAAAACTATATTTCTAGAATTTTTAAAATGCTTAAATTACGTGCCTAAAGTGGAGTCAGAAGTTTGTTGCAGAACTTTTGGCGCACCCGTTAAAATAGCCGATTTTTGGCTATATTCGGCTATTTAGCCGGCTAAATAGCCGAAAAATAAATAGCCGGCTATTTCGGCAACTCGATAATAATTAAAGGGTGGCATTTCTTTTTGGCCATAGAATTCTCGTTTTTAACCATAGAATTTTTTTTGCCAAAGATTTTGAATGGCCATAAAACTGTTGTTTTGGCCATATAATTCTTTAGTTTGTCCGGATTTTTTCTTTTTGCCCGTACTCGCACAAAATCATCTTTCAACCACTCTTTGAGATGTTCTTGGGTCTGAAAATGCTGAAAAAAATGTTTTCAGGCTGCAAACGACTTTTTTGGAGAAAAAAAATTCGGTAAAAATTACGCTTTGTGTCTTGAGCAGCCAATGGTAGAAAAATTTTACCGAAATTTTTTTCTAGAAAAGTGTAGTTTATAGCCCAAAAACATTTTTGCAGCATGTTTCAAACCCAAGAACATCTCAAAAATGGGTTGAAACATGATTATGAGCGAGTACGGACAAAAAGGAGAAATCTGTGTCCAAAAATAACAATTCTATGACCATTCAAAATCTATGGCCAAAATAAAATATTCTATGGCCGAAAACGACAATTCGGCGCTACTGTCAACATTTCCAAGGCAGAAAGTCAAATTTTGGTCAAAGATTTTTTTTTCGAAAGTCATGTTCCGCCACCTGAAAACATATTTTCCACAGGTTTCAGGCAGTGATGGGTAAGCAGGCAATTTTCGCCCCAGCACCGCCCCACGTCCCAGAGTTTTCTACGACCGCCCCCCCCCCCCCTTATGCACGACTTATGCACCGGGCATTTAATAATCGGACATATGCCCGGGCATTTTCCAAATTTTCGGGCATTTTCGGGCATTTTACAAATGTCTGCTATCAATAAATTTTTATTAAACAAATTTCGAATGTCATCAATAAACATATCAAAATAACCTGATTTGGTGTATTTTTAAATATTGTCTCTGAGATCTGTCATTTTGAAGGGGCATGCTCGTGCGCGACACGGAGAAAAGGCGTGGACCAGTATACCTTTTCTTTCTCGACAAACTTTTGCATTTGTTTAGCTTTATTTAACATTTACACTTAGTTTACAGTACATCTGGCACTCCTTTTCCTTAACTTCTTTTTGAAAAACTTAAGACAGATAGTAGTACTTTTTGTGAACTTTTTTGTACTTTGAAAAAAAAATACCTTTTTTCAGCTGAAATTTTTCATTCTGAGGCACCTTAGTATACGAAATTTGAGAGGGGGGCCAATTCGTATTCGCGCTTCTCGCATTTGACAAAACTCGTATTCGCAGAATTCAAAGTTGTGTTCTTGGCGTTGTGTTTTTGACCCACTTTTGCAGTCTGCTCTCGGGAAATTTATCACTCATTTTGTAGCTTATCTCGCTGGCTTAAAAATGAGTGGTAACTCACCAAATATTGGACTACAAAAAGTGGATCAAAAAATGCGAATACGAGTTTCGCGAATACGTTCTGCGAATACAAGTTTTGTCAAATACGAGAAGCGCGAATACCAATCAGCCCCTCCCCGAAATTTCCTTCGGAATTCGAATAAATTAACAAAAGTTCAAAATAATACTTGGTTTTCGAGATAGGATCTGATGTTGAAGTGTCAATATGTTAAAAAATTACTGACCAACTCTAGGTCATATCTCGGAAACTGACAAATTTTTAAATTTAAGTTTTTTGTTCAAATTACTGAGGATATTTTGTATACTTGTATGCCTCAGAATGAAACTTTTAAGCTTCAAATGGTTTTTTTTATTAAAAGTTTCAAGAAAATTTATAAAAAAATTACCACTAACTGCTCTTTGAACCTTTTAGAGACAACCAAATCTCAAAAATATATAGGAGGAAAATGCCCGAAATTATACGGCCGGGCATTTCATTATAAATGCCCGGACATATGCCCATTGCCCAACCCTAGTAGAAAACTATAAAACCAACCATTTTCTGGTCATCCACAGACCCTTTCAAGTTGGTGTACCTTGTTTCCCCAAGGCAAAAATTTAAATATTGGCAAAAAAAATTCTGAAATATATTTGAATGCGCCCTGAAAACACGTTTTCTGTCGGTTTAGCAATCTGTAATTGCTTTAGGAGTGGTTAAAACTGCTTTTTTGGCACATCGACACAGTGTAATCCGGCCGATGCTGCTCCAGTCTCATTGTCTGCTGATCAAACGAGTGAAGACGAAAAATATCCAGAATGCTCATCTAGTATCAAACTATCCAGTTGTATTTTGTCTCCAGATTGTAAGCCTATTCCTATATTACCATGGTGCACCAATAAAAAGTGAGTAGAAGGGTAAAATATGGATTGCCGACCCTTTTTGAAATTGTTTTGAAAATTTCGATCGAAATTGTCAATTTTGAACGTAAAAATTTCTGGAAAGTCTGTTCTGAAAATAAAATCTCAGCAAATCTCAGAAAATATAATCTCAATAAAATCTCAATAAAATCTCTCTGGCAATGCCTGAATCCGAATCCGTTGAGATCAGATCAAAATAACTTTTGTAGTCTGCTATATAGCTATTTGGAGTAGATAGGCCAGGAATTTGGCAAAACTTACCTATTTTAGTAAATATCTGAGCCTATAAATAACATTTTGATCCGATCTCAACGGTTTCGAATTCAGGATGAGATTTTGGTATCAGGGCGGACTTTCCAGGAACTTTTGCCTTGAACATTGACGATTTCGATCAAAATTTTCAAAAAAAAAAATTTAGGGTCGGTAATCGATGACCGTCCAGTAGAAGACACTTTTTCACTTATACCGTATTTCCTCTAATAAGCGCCCCCGCTCTAATAAGCGCCCCCTTCGACTTTGAGGGTCTGGATCTCAGTGTAGAAGAAATATTTTGCAAAGCTGTTTGATACGTTTTCTTAACTCCCACGAGCTCTACCGATTCCACTTTTTAGATTTTGGTTGAGCACCCAAAAATCTCGAAATCGAATTCAAATTTCCCGATTTTTGGGGGTTTGAAAAATAAGCGCCCCGGGGCGCTTATTAGAGGAAATACGGTAGCTCATTTATAAACGTTGTCGTTGTCGTCGTCGTTGGAAAAAATGTTTTATAAAGGCACTTTTACGCCAACGACAACGACGACATATTTATAAAAAATCCAACGACAACGCCAACGACAACGACAACGAAAATTTTCTTCCAAATTAGACAAATTTTGCATTTTAAGTCAGAATTTTAAGGATTATCTATATTCTCCACACGTTTTCACTCGAAAGCTCGACTAAAAATGCGAAATTTGTCGAATTTTGAATAAAAAATTTCATTTTCCTTGGCGTCGTCGTTGTCGTTGGCGTTGTCGTTGGATTTTTTATAAATCTGTCGTCGTTGTCGTTGGCGAAAAGAAGGGTTTTATAAAAAAAATATTTCAACGACAACGACAACGTTTATAAATGAGCCATTACTATTATAGCCTTTATTTATATTTATATAGCCTTTCACTTTATTTCAAAAACGCAATAAAAAATCCGAAAAAAACCGTATCTAACTATATATACACCGAAATTTTGGCTTTTTTATATTTTACTTTGATGATTTTTAGTGAAGAATTCTTCTATTTTAAACTCTTTTGGGCCAGTTTTTTCTTTCGGCATTTCTTTTGGGTCTATGTGTTTGTGATAACTTTCCACGCTCGTCTGTAAATCAACTATATTCTTGTGAAGATTTTCCAGGTCAGCATGTTTTTCATATTTGGCTGGCACATCATGTGTTATTTTTGTGTATTTGTCAAGTATTTGTTTCAAAAAATTGGATGCAAATTCGTAGTTTATAAGTTTTAGTGAATTTATTTGATCATTGATGACTAATTCATTGAATGAATGTTTTTTTGCGAAATGCAATCCTTTTGATTTTCGTTCACTATCAACCTGAACGAATATTTTTGTGATTAGGAAAAATATTATTTAAAGGAATATGGTTTTTGCGCCCAGTGGCATGTGCGAAATTTGAATTGGCGGGGACACTTCTCTTTCGTCTCAAAGTTTACTCTTTTGAGTCGTTCGAAACAACTCGAAAGAGTAGAGTGCGATACGAAAGAGAAGTGTCTACCGCCAATTCAAATTTTGCACGTGCCACTGCGCCCAAAAACCATGGTCCTTTAAAAAAGCACAGTTGCACCCTGCACACCCCCCCCCCCGCCCTTCTTCGATTGACCCCGCACTCCAGTCAATCAACGAAGGGAACCAAGCCGAAAAATTCAAGGCATATAGACGTTTTGCGAATATATCAGTTGTGATGGATTCGCAAACTTTATCTCTATATAGTATTTGGCATGTGTCTGTCCGTCCGTCGCCACTTTTCTTTTTGTAAGACTAATTTTCGGCCAGTTTTTGTGAACTCATGCCGGATATCTTTACGGAACCCTAAAATTCAACATCTTAGCTCTCTTTTGAGCACAAAACTGTGAAATTGAAGTGGGTTTAAAAAAAGTTTCTAAGTCTCTTCAAACTGGAGATGGTGGATTTCGGTCTGGATTTTTGGTGGATTTCGAGTTTGAGTCCAATTTTCGGCCAGTTTTTGTAAACTCATGCCGGATATCTTTTCGAAACCCTAAAGTCAAACTTCTAAGCTCTTTATTAAGCACAAACACGTAAATTAAAGTTGGTAATATTTTTTTTGTTGCAAGCCGAATTGCGAGTGAATGTGTTTGTAAAATTATAAGGTGCACGGTGTCTCAAAAATTCCAGCTATTTTTCGAAATTCACACAAATGTTCTGTAAATCAAATTTTTTATTACTTTTTTACTTTTCTGGAATGTTTTTCACAATAAAATATCTATATAGTATTTGTACTGTGTCTGTGGGTAACGCATTTGTGTTCAAGTCCAATGTTCTGCTAATTTTTGAGGACCCATATTATATAGTATTTGGGATGGGTGGGTGGTTAACGCATTTGAGTACATGTTTGGTCACAAAGAAAAACTTTTTTTAGTGTAATATTTTTATCAGCATGTTTATACATTGTACTTATTTAAAAGCTCTTTTAATTGCGTAGGACCTTTAGCGATCAGATTTGAAAATTAATGTGAAAAAATTGAAATTTTGCCCTTAGAAAGTGAAAAGTGAATTTATATTTTTCTTTCAAATGCGATCACATTTTTTTTTAAATTCGCGGATTTTTTTAAGTCTCATAGTTTTCAAAAAGTTTGTGTTCTCAAATTCAAATTTTGAATGAATTCAAAACTACATTTGTAGGCGAGGATAGGCGAGGATAGCCGAGGGTAGGCGAGGATATTCGAGGATAGGCGAGGGTAGGCGAGGATAGGCGAGGGTAGGCAAGGATGGGCGAGGGTAGGCGAGGATAGGCGAAAATAGGCGAGGATAGACGAGGATAGCCGAGGGTAGGCGAGGATATTCGAGGATAGGCGAGGGTAGGCGAGGATAGGCGAGGATAGGCAAGGACGGGCCAGGATATACGAGGTAAACTAGGGGGGTTAACAAGCAGGGTGGATGATCTACCCTAACCATTAACGCATTCGAAATATTAATCTGCTATTAATACCTAAAGGTCAACAGAGCCCAGTCCCGATTCTTTAAATATCGCTCTTTATACGATACTTTTGAAAAATTGTTCAACAAAAATGAAGAATTTTTACAGAATATGACTAAAATTTGACTTTTCGCCTTAAAGAACCGTTGTAAGGTGTCAGTTTATCGAGAGTTGACTGTAGTCGAGGGTTGACTGTAGCACACTTCTGTCAATTTTTCTTGAACGAAAATGAGCATCCCATGCATAAAACACCTTTAAATGGTTTAATCTTCAAGAAAACATTATTTATGGGTTATCCAGGTAGTTTTTGCCTCATTCTAGTAGCTAGGGAATTTCCACGTAGTTCGAATCAATCACAATCCTGGTGGTTAAGGTACTTTCCTCTTGGGTCAAGCCCCATCCTGGTGTTTGGGAAGTATCCACGCGAGCCCCACAATGGTGGTTCGAGTACTTTCATGGTGGTTTGGGCCCCATCCTGGTGGTTAGGGTACTATCGTTGCTTATGTTGTATTATTCGCTTATGTTGTGTAATTTCCACACAACTTTAATAAATAGGTTGAATTAATTTTTATTTATTCTCTTTCTTATCTAGAGTGGTCTAGACAACTCTCATGTAGAGAGCTTGTTACTTGTTAATAATTGTGTATTTTCAGGGCAAAATAAGCTTCGAAGAAAATAAAGTTTCATGGGGAATGAACTTTCGGGGGAAATGAACTTTTGGGGGAAATGAACTTTTGGGGGAAATAATACTTCGGGGAAATGAAGCGTATCCATTATACCATTCACATCACACATCACCTAATAGACAACTTCCCCTGAGGTGCGAAGCACCTCTTTACAGCTTGAATCAATTAACCAAAAGTGGAATAAGACAAAGAGTTAAAACAAAGCTTTGAACAGTAAAACATCTCGATCCGATGGCCACACGATATATTTTTTTGGTGAAAACTATTCAAATATGGATGCATTTATCAAAATATAGGTTCTTGAATTGATAAAAAAAAGTCCCGGATTTCATTATTTTTGACTAAGATTCGAAAAAATGCTGCAAAAAGTTAACTAGGCGGTGATTTCGTAATTCTCTTCATAAGATACGCTCTCCATAAGATATCTCTCAGGCCGGTCCCTGCGGGGTATCTTATGGAGAGCGTCGACTGTAGTCATATTTTTTTATGCGTATAAAAAATATATACGTATAATTCTGTGGCTGTGACTTTCGCTCGGAGGCCGAGTCGGAGCAAAATTTTTGCTAACTAAGATTTCAGATGCTCTTCAATGCACGGCGTTGTTTTCTTTCAGCTCTATCAACATCTTTGGCCAGCTAACAGCTTTTTACTCATTCTAGGGACCCGGGTTTGCAAATAATGGGGGTTTTGCCCACGGAGGATATCACAGGCATAGTGACCGCCCGCTCGGCCGGGCCCGTCCCGTCTCCGTCCGGACGGCGCTGAAAAACCAGACGGTCGGATGGCCGGCGGACGACCGATGAAAAACGTCCAGGACAGGGCATACTCGGACGGGACGGCCGATGGCCGGCCTGTCCGAGACCGTCTTGAGAGCATCCCTTGAATCTTTTGGTTTTTAAGGTTTTATAAAGGGTTTTTATAAAGGGTCTTACAACAATATTTGAAGATATTATAAAATCAGATAGTGTTAACGGCAATTACTACTATGCTGCAGCATCCATCCTTTTAAAATACAACTCAAAATATATTTTTGTAATCGGTGTATTGAAATGCTGGCCCTATTCACCTTCACGGAGCATCATTTTTAGCTTGGTCCCCCTGTGGTTTTTTTTCAAAAATACCTTGGTCCCACCTGTTGTTTTGAAGGTGGTCATCTTAACTATAATTACCATGATCACCATAAGCACAGTGTCACAATAACCATAATAGACAGGGGACTAACGCATTTTTCGAATAATAAAACACAGGAGGAACCAAGCTAAAATTATGCCCTGTAAAGGTGAATAGAGCCATTGCTGTATTATTTTCAAATAAAGACTTATTTTTTAACTGAAAAATCAGTAAAAGCAAAAAATTTGGTTGAAAAATTAAAATTTGATGTGTTTTTTACTATTTTGGCCGGCCGGTGAACGGCCGGCATCAAAAAATTTATAGCAACGGCGTGTGCTAACGTGTGTGAAACGGCCCCGGTAGTGAACTGTCCTGGTAGTGAAACGGCCCCGGTAGTGAACTGTCCTGGTAGTGAAACGTCGCGCACCCCCCTATGACTCTATTTTCCAACAGCGTATCATTTGCTGCAACATCTTTGCAAAATTTAGCATAAAAACGTCAAAGTTTGAAGCAGGCCGAAAAAAATGATTTGATTCATACTTTTACTTTTTAATGCTACATTCCAAAAACATGTTGCAATAAATGATACATCGTTAGAAAAAAAGAGTCATAGGTCTACCTGTTGGTGTAATTGCTTTGAAAAAAATGTTTATATATTAACTTCTATGACTAAACGAAAAAAAGACGGCACTTTTCAGTCAAAAGACGGCATTTTTCAGTTTCCACCAAAAACATTTTGGTGAAAAGTGCTTTCCCAGCTTTTTTTAAACCACTAAATCCTTATCAACCATCGTAACAACTTGGAAATACAGGGTGGCGCAACATAACCGCATGAATGAATTTTCGCCATAACTTTTTAAATTTGCGGTACTTTGACGAGATCTTTTTTTCATTCGAAAGCTGAATGAATGAGAAATCGAATGACACCAAACTTATTGATTTTCGTGTTTGTTATCACTGTTAAAACATGTTTGATTGAAAATTTATTTTTTCTTCTTTTAGCCATGGTCTACAGTGCTCAAGAGAAGGCAAAGTGCGTCGAAATGTTCATTGAGGAAGACAAAAGCGTGGCCAATTTTGGCTCGACGAAACGTTTCCTCTTCGCTGGATGGGTCGTGGGACGTCTACTGCTCCTGCTCCCTTCGCCTGGCCGCCGTATTCGCCTGATTTGACGCCGTGTGACTTCTTCCTGTGGGGGTGGATCAAGAGCCAAATCTACACAACACCAATCGCCAGTATGAATGAGCTTCGAGATCGGATTGAGCGCGCTTTCATGAGTCTGCCGCAGGAGATGGTCAACAGAGCAATCGGAGTCTACAAAACTCGCCTCGAATACTGCCTAGAAGTGAATGGGAAAAGTACAGAACAGGAATATGAGTGAAAATCATTGTTATTTTTGTCCGTTAAAATTGGGTGTGTTCAAATAAAGAATTCTTCGCATGTTTAATGTCATTCGATTTCTCATTCATTCAGCTTTCGAATAAAAAAAAGATCTCGTCAAAGTACCGCAAATTTAAAAAGTTATGGCGAAAATTCATTCATGCGTTTATGTTGCGCCACCCTGTATTTCCCCTTCTACTGAAATTGACGTTTGTAGAAGTTTTTAATACACCACAAATAATTACGGAAACTTTTCTCGCATGTCTATGTACATGAATGCATGCCTAGCTAAAAAAAACTTGCTTACTTGTACATGGTAACTTTTTTCTAGCTTGTCCGAAGTTTCAAGTAGCCAAGCATATTTCTTCCTTTCCAAAAAGCTAATTATAAGATTCTCTTTGCCCACAACAATATTTGATAAAGCTAGCACCATCAATTTAGCCAGGCTGCACATTTCCTGCTTTTTAGCCTCCAACTCTTTTAATTTATCCTGCCTTTTTCGACATTCTTTATGAACCTTGTCAAAAAAATTTAACATTCTTAATCCCAAAATCAAGATCACCAAAAGCTCGCAAATCCACCTCCGGCAAGGTTGCATAGCTGTCTTTATTTTTTTCTTCCAAAAACAAATTTTTGACTAGAATTTGCATAGTTAACCTCTCAAAGTCCTTATAAATTTCGGCTGAAAGAACCGATTTGTTGCCTAAAACCTGTGCAAAGAATTGGAGCAGAGCTGAAGCCCATTTTCCATTGACCAGCTGCTCAGTTCCTTCCTCAAATACCATTTTTCCATTGCTACCAGCTTTTAAATTTGCTTTAAATAGCTTGATTGTTTTCACTTTTTTGATGTAATTTTCAAAAGATTTTTCGAATTTTTTTGAACTTCACTAGCTAACTGTAGCGGGCTTTCTTTTTTTTCGGAATTTTCAAAGATGGTGACCATTCCGGAAGTGTCGCACTTAATATTTTTGATGATCCAAGCAATAACTTGGGGCAGTTTTGTAGGGGTGTGCTTTCCCCCAAATAGGTTAATCAGGCCTGCTAGGGTTGTGGGCTGGTCGTCCTTGTCTTTCAGAGAAATTTTTCCTACTTTTTCAGATGTTATGGCATTTTTTATGTCTTTATGGCCAATTTTTAATTTTTCTGCATCCAAGCTTTTGACAGGCTTAGCAGCAGTGGGCTGGACCAAAGTTTTGGTATGGGGGTTGGGCCGGGGGGTTTTGACATCAGGAGATGGGAGATGGATTTGGCTGCGTTCTGGATGTTGTAAATTTTCAGGTGCTAGGACAATTTGTGGCTCAACTGGGCTATTTACAGCCAAAAAATTGTCCTGAGAAGAAAAAGTAGGAATCGAGCCATTTTCAGACTGATGGTCACCATCTGGCTGGGTATCATCCTGCAAAATATGCTGGGGATCGACCCGAGAATTTTTTTTCCGGTCTTCAGAGCCATTTATATGAGTAATAGAGGATTCCTCTGGCTGAAAAATTTCTGCTCCTTTTTCTTCTACTTGCCTTTGGGCTTGCTGCTCTTCTGGTTTTGCCATTTTGTCTGGATTTTGAGGCATCTTGCCATTTTCTTGCGGGTCATCGGTATCGGGTGTTGAACTATTTTTTCTTTCAGTGATGATTTCTCATCAATTTGTGGATCTATTTTTTCTTGTGCTACTGCATTTTGCTGATTTGCAATGTCTACGAGATTTTCATATTCTTGAGTTTGCAATATTTGTGGTTGATCATGGCTGTTTTCCTGAATTGCGGTAGGAAGCGAATCTTTAGAGCTTGCGTTAAATGCATCTTTTACTGATAAGTTCAAACTTTTAATTTCATTGCTGTATTCGGCATCAATAATAGCAACTATTTGATAAAAAATAGCTAGGAAAAATAGTAAAATTCGAGTTCCCAGCATCCTTTTTCTGCAAAAATTACTATATTAGGTAGTCCTAGGGTTGGACAATCAAAACAAATTACTCGAAAAATTTCTCGGTTTTTTCTGGAGCAAAATTTAGATTTTGTTTGCTCGATTGAAAGTCGAGCAATTTTTTTTTCGCATTTCTGAATTTTTGGGTAATATTTAATTTTGCCTCCTAATTACTGAAAAACGTATCCTAATTAGCTGAAAAATGCCCTGTAATTTTATATTTAATTTTTTCTTCATTTTTACGTTTATTTTTTAAACATTTTTGACTATCATGTAGCCCAAGATGATAGTTCAGCTTTCTGTCGAGTTATCAAACATGAAAAATGTAGAAAGTAAGGGGTTTTAAAAAAATTATGAGAAAAACAAAAGTTTCTTCATACTAACCCTGAATCTCAATATTTCCGTAATTATTCAATAGAGTCTGATAGCTCGTTAGGAGTTTGAGATCCTGGGCTAGGCGATAATTAAAATTTTTTGAAAAATAAGCGTAAAAATTAAGAAAAAACGACCCTACCGGAGTATACCCCCCCCCCCCCAAATGAAATTTTTTTTAAAGTGTTTTTAAACACCCTATATCGACCCGAAATTGCCTCGGGAGTTCAAAAAAGACATTATTTTTAAGTTCTGGTTAATAAAAAATTGAGTTTTGGACATTTTGAAATTTCGACCATTTGCCTGTTTTGGCATGTTTTGGTCACTGGAGCTGAGCAAAAATAGTCTCTAAATGCATTTTTGTTCAAGAGTCATCTCGGAATTATGTCTAAGGTAAGTGAGTGCGCGCATCTCTAACCAACCAAGCGCCCTGCGCCCTTCGGGGGCTTGGTTGCTTGGGGTTGAGATGCGCACACCCACATACCTTAGACGCAAATCACTCGAAAGTGACTCTGGATGCATGAAAAACATGCATACCAGAGTTTATTTATGCAGTAGGCCCCAGTCAACAAAACTATGTTCAACATCTTCCTTTTCACACTAAATTGGCCCTTTTTTGGTCCTTTCCCACCTTAATATGGCCCTAAATCCCTTCAAAAATGGTCAAAATAGGTATATTTGGGTGGTCCCAAAACTCAATTTTTTATTGACTAGAACACAAAAATAATGCCTTTTTCGAGCTTCTGAGGCAATTTTAGGTCGATATAGGGTGTTTGGAAACACTTTAAAAAAAATTTCATTTGGGGGGGGGGGGTATACTCCGGTAGCGCCGAAAAAACTTACGATTTCTGATTAGGTGGCATTTTTTTTCGGCGAATTAGAGTTATTTTTCAGACAGACCCCCAAGTGCATAGAGAAAAATACTCTTTGCATGGGGGGGGGGGGGGGGGTTTGCACTTGGGGGTCTGTCTGAAAAATTACAGTAGCTTTAAAGGACCATACTTGTTGATGGCAATGAGGATTTGGAAAATTCAAATGCGCGCGGGACACTTCTCTTTCGTCTCTCATTGTACTCTTTTGAGTCGCTCGAAATAACTCCAAAGAGTAGAGTGCGAGACGAAAGAGAAGTGTCCCGCGCGCATTTGAATTTGTCAAATTTCATTTGCATCAACAAGTATGGTCCTTTAATGGGGCCCCAAAATACTAATTTTCGAGATCGCGCCGTATAAAAAGTTAAAAATTTCGTATTAATTGGAGCGATATTGCACATACATACGCCAAAATTAACGGGCTATTACGCTAACGATTTTGTTTTTAGAGTTTGTATCAAAAAACAGAAGCTCAGTGTAGTTTTAGCACACAACTCAGTGAATTTTTTCAGTGATCTTTTCATAAAATAAATTTGTGGCAACCAAATTCGCTATCTTTTGTTTGCAAGTGATGGCTCGATAGAAAGCCCGAAAAACAGCGAATCTCACCAGTTTAAGATAAACACAAAAACACAAACGGAATGGACATAATTCAGTAATACAAACCAAAAGAAAAAATCCATTGAAAATTGCTGCTTTTTTCAATTTCGCATTTCGCGCAAAATTTCTCTACTGATTATGTTTTTGAATTTTGACACCCCGTGGGGGGGGGTGTGGTATATGAGAGAAGCGTCGAATTGTTGATTTACCTAAAGAATACAGGCAAGTTTTATGCGTCGTATGAAAGAGCAAGAGTTGTGCTACAAAATTGTTTCTTATAATTTTTTATATAAAATAATTTTTTTACCAAAAATAAGCTAGAAAAGTCTCCGGGAACTTTTAGACCACCCGTTAATTCATCTGGTAGCTCGGAATCTTAGCTAAAAATAGCAATACAGTCGACTCTCTATATAACGACTCTCTATATAACGTCCCTCTTCTTATAACGTCCCAGTAAAACTCGTTTGGTTGGTCTAAACTAAATGCTCGAACAACTGCCTCTCTATATAGCGACTCTCTACATAACGTCCCTCTCTACATAACGTCTCGATTCGGCTGGACGCAGCTTGTACGACGCCTCTCCATATAACGTTTTTTCGAGAAAAGTGAAAAATTGAAATTGTCTCAACAAGAAAATAACACATTTTTCGCATGTAAAATGGTCAGTTTTTAAAATTAGAAGTCGCACTACCGCGGCTACCTACTTCGTGAACACATAACGGCCGTCATAGACAGAACCGAGTACAAAATAGATCCCTACAAGCCAATGCCAAAGTTGGCAACTTTGGCGCAAAATTCGACATTTGACAACCCAAAGCGAAAGGATGAATTGGATGAGCCGGATTCAGGAGGAAGAAAATGTTGAGGAATATGATGTCGATGAAATCGATGAGTTTGATGAACTGTTTGATGAGGAATAGAATGTTATCTTTGTTCGTCTGAAAAATCTTTGACTGTATATACCTAGTTTTTTTTGGTACGAAAATGACCTTGGCCACCTTATTGTTCAACTTTGGTGCAACATTGGCAAAGTTGGCATCTTTGATGCCAACTTCGGCCAATCTTCAACTTTTGCAAAAGTTGACATCACTACCTACAAGGCACTTCGCTTTCTACATCGTTCCTGGTCAGATGTCCAGCCGGAAACTCTCGCTGACTGCTTCCGAAAAGCCGGATCCATTAAGGGTTTTGCAAGTAGGTCTTTTATTTTTTAAACAAAATATTTTCCGTTTTGCAAGAAAGGCGCTGACATTCCAGAAAATTCGTCAATGGGTCAGGAAGGCGCTGGCGATAAGGTGGACCTCGAAAACGCCAGCAATTAATCAAGCACACTCTGGACTGGTAATCAATTGGGGTACAGGGGTAATAGCCATACTGCCTACCCTTTACCCCCTTCATAAACCCGTTTTTACGTTTTTTAAATTCCGAAAAAGCAGATCTTCCGTACCTACAAATTGATTACCAGTCCTGGGCGGAAATGCAGGCGCTGGCTTTTGTGGAAGCGCGAAAAAGTGGATGATATGCTAGCCAAATACCACATAAAGAAATTAAACCGCTATTTTATTCAACCGCTTTTTATGCCTATCCCGTGTTTGTTTATTCAGGTGTTATTTTTGATTAAAATGAACAGCTTTTTGTGAGAAACTCTCTACATAACGTCTAGTGAATGATATTGAGTAGAGTGCCTCTCTACATAACGACTCTCTATATAACGTCCTCTCCTCATAACGTCCCGTTTTGGCCGGTCCCTTGAAAGACGTTATGTAGAGAGTCGACTGTAACAGAATTTTTTTCGAAAAAAAAATTATGGTCATTTTCGAGTGACAAATTTGATTTAGCATCTGCAAACAGCATCCTCACTGTGTTTCAGGCCTTGATAGCAGCCTTGATAAAAGGCGATGTTCAACGGGCAGACCAAAAATTTTTTCACACTGGATAAATTATTAGTGCCACAAAAAATTTTAAGGATTGCGAAGCAGTGATTTTATTCTAAAAAATTAAGTTCCACTTGCGTTTATAAAAAAGAGTAAGGAAAAAATAGAGATAGGCAAGAAGACTCACAACTCTTGACAAGAACCTAAAAATCGATGCCTAGTAGTGTGAGCGGGGAGGTCAGGTGGGTTGTGTGCTCTCATGAAAATAGATAGCTGGTTTGATTGTTGCTTTATAAGAACACATGCACAATCTCGCTCACTACCTGCATATATTGCTGGCTGGTGTGACTTGAGCGTTCGTGAGGCTGGTAGCACCTACTCAAACTTGAAAAATCAATTTTTCTTTCAGTCTTTTTCTCTTTCTGCAGTTGATATTGCGTGAAAGACAAAATCGTCAAAGTTGCTCACAAAGATCGTTGTGCTTGTCGAATAGCTTTTTGCACATCGGCTTTCCATGTACTTGAAACTTCTAATAGTAGCCCCCCCCCTCCTGGTTTTAATATCATGTTTGCGGCATTGCGCTTTTGACCCACTATTTGAGGACTGCTTTCATTCAAGTTTTAACCTATTTTGTAGTCAGTGAGATGAGCTACAAAATGAGTGGTAATTTGCTTAAGACAACTTTGGAAACTGGGTTTAAAACACAATGCCAAACACGATTTTAAATCAGAGGGGCTACTATTAGAGGTTCTAAGGTGCTTTCACAATGGGTCTGGGACTTGGTGCGCGACCCGGCTTTCTTTTGGCTGTATTTTTTTTTCTTGATTGAGAAAAATTCTGTTAATACCATTTTGTAGTTAAGACTTCGAACTTCGAAATGAACCATTGAAAATTGGACCCTACTTGGATATACCCCCCCCCCAATAAACTTTTTCAAAAGTGTTTCCAAACACCCTATATCGACCTAAAATGGACTCAGAAGTTCAAAAAAGACATTATTTTGAAGTTCTGGTCAATAAAAAATTGAGTTCTGGACACTTAAACATTTTAACTTTTTACCTGTTTTATCATGTTTTGGTCACTGGAGCTGGGCAAAAATAGTCTCTAAATGCATTTTTGATCGGAAGTCTTGCTCGGAATTATGTCTAAGGTAAGTGAGTGCGCGCATCTCTAACCAACCAAGCGCCCTGCGCCCTTCGGGGCGCAGGGGGCTTGGGGTTGAGATGCGCCCACCCACATACCTTAGACACAAATCACTCGAAAGTGACTCTGGATGTATAAAAAATATATGCATACCAGAGTTTTTCATGCGGTAGGCCCCAGTCAACAAAAATATGTTCAACATCTTCCTTTTCGTTTAAAATTTGTCCTTTTTGGTCCATTTCCACCCAAATACAGACCTAAATCCCTTTAAAATGGTCAAAATGGGTGATTTTGGGTGGTCCCAAAACTCAATTTTTTAATGACCAGAACTCATAAATAATGCCTTTTTTGAACTCCTGAGGCCATTTTAGGTCGATATAGGGTGTTTGGAAACACTTTGAAAAAAGTTGATTTGGGGGGGGGGGGTATATCCAAGTAACGCCGAAAATTGACATGTGATCTCAAAATTTCGGATAAAAATGGTGGTTGGTTCGCGACTTTTTGTTCAAGCCAAATTTTCTACTATTTTATTTATATTTTACAGTTGGCACCAGCGCGAACTGTCCACGAACTGTTCTAATCAACCATAGTAGCCAAAATCCTTGAAAATTCGAATCCGTTGACAGAATTTCAAAAAAATTCGGTTGTCGAGATATCAGCTGAAGATCAAAAGTACACCTTTTTCGATTTTTTTTTCAACTTTAGTTCATATATCGACAAACGAAATTTTTTTTGGAATTCTGTTTACGGATTTGGATTTCTGAGGAAATTCCGGCTTCTAGGGTGGATTAGAATAAAATAAATTACATGAAAATAGGTACTTATACTCAAAAGTAACCAAGTGGACAGTTCGCACCGGTGCGCACTGTCCTTCAAATGTCTCCTTGCCAAATATCGTTTTGCCGAATTTTTAAAAACGACTTATAAAAAAAGTTATGGCAATTTCAAAAGCAGCGTAATTTTTTGTTACATCCTGTATGACGATGCAGTGCAGATTAGCCACTATTCATAGACTGAGCAAAACATCAACTAACTTCTGAGTAAACAAAGCCTTTACGGTGTATGCAACTAAACTTAGTAACCCTACTATTTTGGCTGAACTACTAGTCCTTTCTCAGTATACCGCATAAAAATTGTCTCTTTTTAACCAGCCAGACTTTTTTGTAGTGCTGATCTCTTAGTCACCGACCAAATTTTATTATCAACACCACTTATTTTTAAATTAGCTTTCAGTGCTTACCAAAATGAAGTCTATAAAAGCTGGGAAGCATGGCTGAAAAACATCTTCTTTCCCAGTCTAATATTTTATTTTACGAATAAGGATGAATAATAAACTAGTAATTTTTATTGCTTTATTTGGATTGTTATTAGTTTCGGCTGAACCCCGTAACGGTCGTAAATCTGGCAGAGGGGGTCAACAACAAGATAACTCTGAGCAAGAAGAGGGAGTTCAAGGCGCAGATGGTGGTGGTGGTCAAAAAGAGGGACACGGAGGTAGCCGAAGTAAGAGCGGCGGAAAAGGATCAGGCACAGAACTAGTGGAGGCAAGGGTAGAGGAGGCCAACGTGGTAGACACAAAGGACACCAACAGAAAAAAGGTGCCAGAGGAAATTGAAGTTGAGGTCAATTCAGTGGCTATGGTGAAATCATGGTATTGGCAGTTTCCCGAAAAATACTACAAAACTGTAGGACAGATTTTTTTTCCGGAGAAATCACTGAGAACGAGCTATTTAAAGCTGGCTCTGCCAACCGCCAATTCAAACTTCTATTTGTTCAAATGTGATTCAATCTATTGGAGGAGGAGCCAATACTCTAGTTAAGTACATTCGAAACTCCCATTAACATACTCCCCCATTAACATACGGCTGGCTAAGCTTTGGTTGGTTTCTTCGAAGATGAGGCAAAATTACCTCCCAACAATTATTTTTATTAGTTTAGTAATCTTACGCTAAAAATGACCGCTAGGATCTAGCGAACATTTTAGTAATTAGAACTCTCAAAGTTCATACATAAATTTTTGAGAAATCGACAAAAGTACAGCATGTTACGTAACTCGACCCACGTGATACGCTGTTACCTGACTTACTTTTCTCGATTTCTCAAAAATTTATACATGAACCTTAGGCGTTCTTATTACCAAAATGTTCGCTACATTCTAGCGGCCATTTTGAGTATAAGATGACTTAAGGTTAAAATAAAAAAATTTTTCGAAATGGGCCGAAATCGACCAAAATTAAAAACCAACAAAACACCAACAAAATTATAGTCAAAAATTAATTCTCGTTTGAATTTTCATTGGTGTTTGTTAATTTTGATGGTTTCGTGCAACTTGCTTCTCTCACACCAGTTACTATCCGTTTTGTAACTCATCTCACTGGCTGAAAAATCTGCGGTAACTTTGGGCAGAAGCCCCAGCTTAGGAGAAGCATTAAAAAATGGGTCACACTCTTGATCATAAAATGCATATAGAGTCTCTTTTTGCCTAGCTTCAGTATACGAAACATGGTATACAGTCGACTCATGATATTAGCACACAGAAAATCACTCTCTTCCGTGGTGCGCAAAACAGATAAATTATCTGAACCGATAAATTTATCTGCCAGATAAATTTTTATCTGACAGATAGAATTTATATGCCAGATAAAATTTTATCTGATAGATAAAATTTTATCGGTCAGATAAAATTTGATTTTTAAATAAAAATCATTAGAAAATTAAAAAATGGGTTTCACAGTTTCAAATCTATGTAAATTTTTAAGAATAATAGTGACTAAAATGTTTGATGGGTTTCGCCAGAAATCCTGGCTGAAAAATTTGATAACCCATCAGCTATTTTTATCACTATCATTCTTAAAATTTCTATAGATTGCAAGTGTGGAACCCATTTTTATTTTTTTAATGATTTTTATTTAAACATCGAATTTTATCTGACCGATAAAATTTTATCTAGCAGATAAATTTTATCTGTCAGGTAAAATTATATCTGGCAGATAAATTTATCGGTTCAGATAAATTTATCTGTTTTGCGCACCATGCTCTCTTCTAGTGCATAAATATCAAAATTTTACTGCAATAGCTATAATAACACATATGTAATGACGTTGTAACAACATAAATAAACTTGTTTACTATAACACTTTTTCATTCAGTGTATTCTTGCCATAAACGGTTGTAGTGACGAATCCCAATAACGGGGAATGATCAGGTGGAGAAGATAACTTCATATTCGTGTTTCTCGACCCTGATTTCATGAGAAAGCCGCACGTTTTTTCGATTCTGAAAAAAAATTTTCAAACCACAGGGTGGGGGCACTAGGTCATTTCGTCCCCGTCATTTCGTCCTCAAAAGCCGCCAAGTTAAATTTGTTCAATAACTATTCAATGTGCTGTCTTGTACGGAATCTATATCAATTTAAGTTTCTAACTGCGGTATAAGGTTACAGTCAAAACTTATATAATGATAACCCAGGAAATGGCTGTGGAGAATTTTAATTTCGAATCTCAATGAGGTGATCGTTATATTGATTTGTTACTATTTTGTTTTAGGGATATTATGATTTCTGAACTGCTGCCATCCAACAGAGGAAAAGAGCTCCTGAAAGATGTAACTGGCCAAATGTATTGGAAAAAAGATACAAGAGGGACAAAAACTTACTGGCGCTGCATATTCTATGAGGCTGGAGCCGACGGGCAAAGCGAATCAAAATGTCCAAGTGCATTTTTCATATGGTCGTTTTTAATGAATTTTTACCAATTAGGAAGAGCTTTCACCGAAAACGAGCAAGCTAGGCTAACTACGGAGCACAACCACCTACCGGATTCTAATCGGGTTGAGCTCAAACGATTGCAAGGTATCATTCAAAAAAGTCAGTGACCAGCAAAGGACCTCCCCGATCAATTATCGCAAGAAGAATCAAACGAGTAGCATCACCAGCAAAGCAGCTTATCCGTCGTTCACTTCTCGCCCGTTCAGTTCGTCGAAAACGCCACGTTGCCAATATGAAACCAACTAACCCGAAAACACTTCATGACTTCGTGGTGATTTTTTTAAATCTAGAAATTTTTATTACAGAATTGTTATCGAATAGTTCCCTCATAAGTACAAGCTATGTGGAGAAGAAGTCTTCCTGAAATTTGATGGGTGGAACAGCGATGAAAGAGTGCTAATTTTCTCAACCAATCGCTGCCTAGACTTGTTGGTCGACATTAACAAATGGGGATGTGACGAAACTTTTGATGTTGTGCCTCTTCTTTTCGATCAACTTTGGATTCTCTTTATACGGCTTGCACACTCATATGTACCAGTAGTTTTCTGCCTGCTCAATCGTCGGTTGCAATCATCTCATGAATTCATAGAATTGCGTACAAATTTATCCCCAAAAAGCGTAGCTGTAGACTTTGAAAAGCTGTAGACTTTGAAAAGGCTGAGTTCAATGCATTTCAGGTACATCTATTTTTATTATAAGTCCTCAGACACCCATTGTTTATTAAAGAGCGTCTTTCCAAAGATTGTAATTCCCGCATGTTTCTTTCATCTCTAAAAGTCGATTGTCAGAAATGTGGCTGAGAAAGGTAACAAGGTGCTTTACGACTCCAGTCCTGAGTTTCGGCATCAGGTGAACACGATACCAGCTTTAGCTTTTGTTCCAGTGGATGATGTAGGAGAGGTTTCGAATCACTGAGGCATTTTATTTCTATGCTTTTTCAAATTTTAACTTTGACATATTCCAGCATAACATCTAAAGAGTCAATTTTCGCTAGTGAGATGAAATCTCTGCTAGACTATTTGAAGATAATTACGTTGGTCGTCTTTTGAGTGGTGGAAACGCCGTAATGCAAGGTGAATTTAGTTCTGTCACTTCAAGATTGGAACTTGTAATTAAGATATCTGCCGAAAACGTGGAGCGTTCGTTCATTAATCCAAACTGTGAGCCGACGACGAGCAATGGAATTGAGTCCTTCAACGGGCAGATGATAAGAACTATGGCAGCCTCTCATCCCACTATATGGAAGCTTATAAAGGGATTGAAAATAAATTTGCGTTGGCTAGTAGCAGCATACTTCGGAGGAGAGAACACACCAAGACGAGAAATTGCTTATCGACACCTCAACGAGGGTATCAAGAATTTGTTAAAGCGCTATGAAGAATTTTCAAAGAAGGTGGAATACTTGGGCTCGATTGCCAACAATCTAGAAAGCATGATATCAATTCTTTCGCGACCTTGTCCCGGTATATGTTTTTTCTTGCTGTTTCCACACACCTTTTTTAGTTATTGCGAAAGCCAATCAAGTATGTAAGGTTAACAAGAAGCAGACAGAAAAGTCTAAGGGTCAGGATATACAAGTGATCCTTGATTCTAATGGTAATTTTTTTCATTGCGCATAGATTTTATTGCTTGTATTACAGGCGAAACCGAGAATACAGATAGAGAAATACTTGTCGAAAAATTCGGATAAAAATTCTGACATAACTCGCTACAAACATAACTCGCTACCACAACTCGCTACACCTTTTTATTACACCTTTTTGCAATGGGATTTTTATTCAAGCTGCTGATTTTTCGAACATTTTTTCTGTTTGTTGTGAATGTTCTCGTACCTATGACACAATGTATTTAAGTTCTTCTGATGGCTAACACTCAACTCGTGCACTCGCAAAGATCGGAACAAAGACTGTGCCGTTGACGCTCACCGAAGATGGTCTTGGCGTCTACTGATGGACCAAGCGAGGAAGAACAGTCACTCTTGCAGACGGCTCCGAACAAGTTTATCTCAACTGCGCTGGATGTCGTGCCGTCGTCGACAAGAAGGCGCCAAGAAAGCGTGAAGGTCTTCGATTACGATCCTGATCGTACAGATTCACACTATCGGTCATTGGTCGTTGGTAGTTTTACTTAGAGGAGTGAAATTAAGCATTATTTTTTTAGGTGGTTAATCTGGAAAAAGGAAGGCTAGTGTACTACGACTCATTGCATGGCGACGGCACAAAGCACGTGAACTTGATGAAGTAAATATTAATTAAAAATAGTTTTAGATAAGAATCAAGTTCACAGAAAGCCATTTTAGGGATTTCGTGGCAGAATATGCGGTCGAAAGAGTATATGCGAAGGAGGATCGATCAAAGTGACTTCATGACGGTTTAACCCATCTAATGGCTTTGCTGCTGCCCGAAGGTTTGTCTAAGTTTCACTGGTCGGTGAGTAATTTTCTAATTTCCAGGACATCCCTAAGCAGCAGAACGGTTTAGACTGCGGAGTTTTAGTCTGCAAGTTTGCTGAATGTGTGTCTCGTGGAGGACAGATGGAATTCACTCAACCGCAGATAGCTGTCATCAGGAAAAAAATTGCGGAATAAATCCTTGGCGGAGAGTTGTTCTAGAAATGTTATCACCATATGTTATTTTGTTCAAATGTTATTGTTTGTCTTTTACTTATCTCACGTTCTATAAAGTTATTCAACTTTCGATAGATTTGTCAAACTTATAAAAGCGGAGAATCGGGACAGTGAAAAAATGATCAACAAAATCAGCCGCTTGAATAAAAATCGAATATAAAAAATTCGAAATAAAATTTTTTTCTCAGAACCAAAAAAACGCGGTTTTTCTCATGAATTCGGGGTCGAGAAACACGAATATGAATTTATCTCCTACACCTGATCACTCCCTGTGGGGGTATTCTGAAATCAAGCCCCATTAAACCGGACACGGACGATTCATCCTCACTATCTAAAAGGGACGATTCATCCTCACTTGGAAAAAGGGACAATTCATCCTCAGTTGGGAAAAAAGACGATTCATTTTCACTGGTAAAGAGGGACGATTCATCCTCACTTATTAAAAAGAGACAATTCATCCTCACTTGGTAAAAACGGACGATTCATCCTCACTCAGGACGATTCATCCTCACTCGTCAAAAAGGGACGATTCATCCTCACTTGTGTAAACAGGGCAATTTGTCCTCATTTATAAAAAAAGGCGCGATCCATCTTCCCTTATGAAAAAAGGGCGAGTTTCGGTCTAAGGGACAATGCTTTTATAGAGACTGATCATTAAAAAGACTGTTGATGTTCGAAGACTGTTTCTCTGTTGAAATAAAATAAGGTATTCACCAATCTATTATAAGCGAGTCATTCTCACAATGATGTTACAATAAATGCATGTTACCCTCGATCATCATTATCAGCAAACAATTTTTATTTTCACCAAAGAATAACACGGGCAAACAAACAAATTTTTTCAACGTTTACTAATCCATCACTATATTGTAAGCTAGCCCTCGAAGATATGCCATAAGACTAGAGTCATAATGTTAGTGTACTTTGGCCAATATTCTTGAATCATCATTATGATTGAACTCAAAATAATAATTTAAACTCACCTCTCCGAATCATTTTTACCGAATCGACTAAAAAGAACAGCTCTTCACGACCGGCACCATCCTGGTATATCTGACATGCTCCTGGAATGTCGACATCCTCCACCCTGGCTGATCAACGGCGGAATTCGATTGGCAATGCGGACTCTGCGTACCATCTTGCGGGTGGCACTATCTCCTAGACTTGGACCTAGCGCTAATAAAATATATTTGACAATGAACTACAGTCGAGTCTCGATTTAACGTACCCCCTGGGGAACCGCCTAGGAGTACGTTAAATCGAGGTACGTTATATCGGGGGTAAATTTGACGGAGTTATTATTGGAGGACCGACCCAGGGTACGTTAAATCGAAGGTACGTTAAATTGGGGGTACGTTAAATCGAGACTCGACTGTATTACAAATTTTATTATCAGCAGTAAAGAGTCTTTACTAAAGACATCTGGAGTCCCTTTTTTCAAAAGGAATGAGAATCACCCTTTTAAATAGTGAGGATGAATTGTCCCGTTTTGACGAGTGAGGATGAATCGTCCCTTTTTGACGAGTGAGGATGAATCGGCCCTTTTAATAGCGAGGATGAATCGTCCCGTTTTTACAAGTGAGGATGAATCGTCCCGTTTTCCCAAGTGAGAATGAATTGTCCTTGAGGATGAATCGTCACGTACCGCCATAAACGTTATATGGCGGTGTTTCGGCCGAAGTGTTTCGGCGGGGTTTCCGGAGGTCTTTTCCACGAGGTTGTTTCGAAGTAGATCATACGAGAGGCATAAATTACAATCACTGAAACCACAAGATCCATTCAACACTTATAAAATTAATGTCACCAATACGGATGCGCACAAAGTACCAGAAAATAAAACAGCAAGCAGGTAGCATTTATTCTGTCGGAAAGATACAAACAAACTCAACTCAGTATCTCAATGTTGTCATTAAATTCAGACAATACGACTAGGTGATGACATAGAGATCGGGTTTTATAAGCAACAAAAGCATTAGATATTCTCGCCATTCGAACGTCTTTGGCAACTTGATGATTCTCGGCGCTGGCAGTACTTCAAGAAGAGGACTTGTTTCCATCTCGACCAGCAACACGATGCAGATGAGCAAGTGCACTAGCCGGCTCCACTAGATCGATATTCAGAACGCCCGTCTGTCCACCAACTTCTGAGGCCAGCTACTGAGCAGAATTCCTGGACACTTCGACTTGCAGGTAGGCACGGAGTAGGACGACATGCTTGCAGTGGACACTGAAGTATGCACCGTGAGATAGTAAAACCACAAATAAAGCAATGCACCAAGAACTAACCAAAAGACCCCATCAGAATCCCATCCTCATCAATTGTTTCGCCAACTGTGGTCTCTTCGAAATGGTTGACGACTGCAGCGATGAAGAAGCACTAACAGCCAAGGCATAAGCAGCAGCGGCTAGATGACTCTGCTTGAAGGGAAGCCAATCGTACTGCATGGAAGAGAGCTCCAACAAAACCTGAAAATAAATTAGGGATCAATTGATCAGGCGACTGGGAAAACTTACCACATGAGACTGACAGCCTTAGGAGACACCGGCTGGAAAAAGACATAGAAGCTGGCAAAGGTTTCCACGGTAGGCACCACTCAAGTCGAAATCAACCACCCGAAGAATCACTTTTTCCATTCGAAGGATCTATAAAATCATGAGAAAATTCTAGAGCAACACCAAAAACATCTAGTTTATTACCTGAGCTTCCTCATAAGTCTCTTCAGTGATAAAGACGATGTCACTCAACTGCGGCGGATAAACTTCCTCCATTTGCTAAAAAAATTGATATCAAAAATTTGAAAGTCTAACTGTAAACTCACGAAGCGACGAGAATAGAAGTGGCACCCAACAGCTGGAATTTGACACGAGGCATATCCACAAACGAAAGCACTCGATCCACCAACGAGACAGCCAAGAAGAAAGTAGGACGACCCAGCTTGTATTCCTGACACACATCACAAACCAGTCAACCAACATAGCACGCATTCCAACGCTAAGCTCCTTCTGCTTGTCCATATACTTGAGACGAGGCGACCAACGTTCTTAAATTCCCGACGGCACTAAAAACAAATTTAAAAAACACGCCACGGAACACTGAATCAAACCTGATACTGGTAGATCTCCATACCGTAGCCGCTAGTAGTGTAGAGAATGTTTCTTTCCTCGGGACTGAGCGAACAAACCACTTCAGATGGAATAGCACTGTCTGTCTTATGACGCATAGAACTGGCAACTGGATCGACCAAATTCTCACTCGAAATCTTCATCTTCTTCCACGGCAGTTCTGAGCCTTCCACAGCTGGGATTCGTGCGAGCACACTGAAGAGTTCTGGCTGGTCTGCGATCCGTCTGCAAGCACCTCAAAGTCGTCCTTGATGTCTTGAATCTGGTTGAACGCGCCGTTGCTGACGATAGGATCCTTCGCTGTTAGCTTCTTAGCCTGCGCATTTTTCGAAATAGGAACCTGAAAAATGAAAACAGTCATTAAATTTTACTTTTCACGAGAGCTAGAGCTTATTACCAAAACTGGACGAGAATTTTTCACATCCATCATAGTTTGCTCAGCCTTGACAACAGCCTTGTTCGGAATTGTTTGCCCATTTGTCGTTTTTTATTGAAGCAGTATTTGAGTATTCGCCTGTAAAAATTTTTGGGTGAATTTATGCAGCGATTAACAGTTAGAGCAATGACCGTATAGCGAGAAATTGACAGACTGAGATCTGAATAGCCAGAAGCATGAAAAGAAACACATCGCAGGAACAGGTTCAAGACAAATGATAATTTTTATAGATATTCAAATATATGGCTAAAATTGATTTACGCCCTCAAAAAACTGATTTACGCCCTCAAAATACTGGTTTACGCCCTCAAATCTATATATTGCCATTTTTTGTCAAATTTTGTTGCCACTTTTTCAATATTTTTACACCAGCATGTAGCCTAAATCTTGGCTTTCTAACAAGCTATTGACTGATTTTCTGAGATTTCAAAAAGTTGGAAAAGAAGTCTTTGTATGGAGCAAATTTTTCGAAAAATTTGCTCCATACAAAGACTTCTTTCTCCAACTTTTTGAAATCTCAGAAAATCAGTCAATAGCTTGTTAGAAAGCCAAGATTTAGGGCTACATGCTGGTGTAAAAATATTGAAAAAGTGGCAACAAAAATTTGACAAAAATGGCAATATATAGATTTGAGGGCGTAAACCAGTATTTTGAGGGCGTAAATCAGTTTTTGAGGGCGTAAACTACTTATAGCCTTCAATATATATTTGTTGAAAAATAAATTGTCTAGAAGCTAAGCTGCTACAATTAGTGAAAGAGTGATCCAAGGTCGATTTACGTCGACTGCGATTAATTTTTGAAGATAGTCGAAATTTTGCTACCTTTCTTATTTCATAAGGCGGTAACGAAGAATCGGCGTGCTATAACTCATCAATTATAAAACTCATCAATAAACTATTTCATCAAAAAGACATTTCATCAAAAAATGGTTTCATCAAAGATCGTTCTAATTTAGTGGATTACCACTGAATTACGACGATTCTGTGATAAAAACATTTTTTGATGAAATGTCTTTTTGATGAAATAGTTTATTGATGAATTCTCTAATTGATGAGTTATAGGCACGCCGAAGAATCGAACCAACCCAATATGGGGTAAAATCGATTACCGACCCTTTTTGATTTTTTTTTTAATTTGGCGCTACTTTGAGATACAGTCGACGGTCTCCATAAGGACCCGAAGGAACCGACTTTTTCGTCCGTTATAGAGAGCGTCCGTTATGTAGAGCGTCGATTTAGGTCAAATTATACTAACTCTGACCAAATCGGCCAAATTTTTTGTCCGTTATGAAGAGCGTCGACTGTACCCTCAATCCATGGACCTACTATGATAGAACGACTGTCAGTTCGTGACCATTTTGATTCGTGGCTATCGATTCGTGACCGTATCGATTCGTGACTATCGATTCGTGACCATATCGATTCGTGACCCTATTGATTCGTGACTTGTTTGTAGTAAGTGAATTCTTTGCTCTTGCCGTTAGTCCAACTCTCACTTCATTAAAATTTTCTTTTGCTCTCTCGTATTTCAGTTTTTGAATATTCAGAACTATTTTTTCAAGACTTACTGAAGAAAACATTCTTCTCAAATATGACTCAAGTTTATTCGATCCTTCAAATGTACAACCCACAATAAAAAGTTCCAAAAAATGAGATAACAATCATAAACGGCGAAGTTACAACAACAATATCCGAGGGACAATAGTAATTCACCACATGTCTTCTTGGATCTTGCTACGGCTAATCTTCCTTCCTCATCTTCATCCATTTCTATCTTTGACGAATGAAAGCTCGAGAAGACGCATTTTTGATTACAATGGCTGCCTGGCGGGCTTCTTGCTGATACACTGAAAAATCGTAAGAAAATAAATACAAACAAGGAAAATAAACACCTTTAGACTTGCTAGCGTTACTGACTAACACCTTGTTTTCTACCTTGACTGCATCAGACGCTACTGATTCATTTGAGCCCCTAGTTAGTTCTGTTTGCATGCTGCGCCTGGCCTTCAGTCCTTTCACCTATAATAAGTCAAGATTAAATGAAAATAGAAAGGAATAAAGCGTGCCTCGCTAAGCTTATTTGGCTAACAAAAGTGAGGATTGCATGAATCCTTTTCAATCAAAGTTTTTGGCGCCATTAACTTTTCTGATTGGCAGTGGACGGTTAGCGCATACCAGCTTAGTAAACATACGCCAGTGGCCGCGTACGGCTTTTGTACAGCCTGGGAAAAAGTGCGATCCCACGATATCCTCCTTGCAAGTCGGCGCTCTAACCAATTGAGCTATCGGGTCGCCCCAGGCCTGTTTCTTATTTTTCTGCTATCTGCCTCGCTTAGACCTATCCCCCTTCCACAAGACTGTCCTCGTTTTTTTCCATTACTGTCTACTACCGCCAACTGTGCTCTCTGCACTTTCCTTTGTGGCCGGCCTTCTCAATCAGCAAGCATTCCACTGGGGGAAAACATGTCCTCTGCCAGTGATTAGCGAAAGGAGGGCAAGGGCAGGTCAGAGAGCTAATCCCAACACCAAAGGAGGTGGACTGGCCAGCCGTGAAAAACTGCCAACCAGTAAACCAGCTATCGGGTCGCCCTAGCCTGTTTCGTATTTTTCTGCTATCTGCCTCCCTTACAGCTTGTCTTTCTTTCAACCATCTCTAAAAGAATGACATCCCGTGCAAGCGTAGTGAATCAATTTAATTCCATCAAAGCGGGATGGTTTCTTCCGAAAGACCGACCAAGTGTAACATTTGCTATCCTTGTCTGAAGAGAATTCTGTGACAACCAATTTTTTGTTCCCGATTCTCTTTAAATAAGCAAAATTTATTGCAGACATCTGAAAAAAAATATATAACAAAACATTGTTCACAATTTTGTAGATACAAAACTGAAAAAAGAGAGCGTAAAAAAGCTGAACGGAAGTAAAAAAGCAGACAACAAAAAACAAGCTTGAAAATTAAGAACTTCAAGTCGAGAGTAAATAGTCGAAAACTGAAATACGAGAGAGCAAAAGAAAATTTTATTGAAATAAGAGTTGGACTAACGGCAGGAGCAAAGAATTCACGTATTACAAGACGAGTCACGAGTCAATAGGGTCACAAATCGATATGTCACGAATCGATAGTCACGAATCGATACGGTCACGAATCGATAGTCACGAATCGATAGTCACGAATCAAAATGGTCACGAACTGATACTTTAGCCTATGATAAACACCCCCCCCCCCAAAACAAGATTTTTGGGAATGGTCAAAACTCATTTTTAAGCAATAGTTTTGCCATAAAAGAATTAGAAAAGTGGACCCTAGTAGCGAATACCCCCCCCCCAACAATTTTTTTTTCAAAATCAGGTTTTAACCATTTCTAAGTAATTCTTATGCGCTGAAAACGATAAAAAACGTGTTTTCGGCATTTTCTGGCCTAAAAAGTTGATTTTCGGAAAAAAAAATTTTTGACCAAAATTCGACTTTTTGCCTTGGGGGACCAAGGTATTCTACCTCGTTTTGTCACTGGAGCTAGGCAAAAAGAGTCTCTTTATGCATTTTATGATCAAGTGTGCTTCTCGGAATCATGTCTAAGGTATGTGGGTGTGCGCATCTCAACTCCAAGCCCCCAAGCCCCCTGCGCCCCGAAGGGGGCGCAGGGGGTTTTCAAAAATCCTTCAAAATGGGTTTTTGAAGGGTTTTTCAAAAATCCTTCAAAAATCCTTTTCAAAAAAAAAATTGCTTTTTCAAAAATCCCTGTCCTTAAATCGAGTTTTTGCTTTTTTAGAGGAAAAAATTTGGATTTCTGAAAAACGATCGGTAAAATCGGAATCCTTACGATATTTGGGACCAGACTGTCAAAAAAGAACTAGAAAAAAATTTAAAAAATCAGGCTAAAAAAAGTGTCGGACCCAAGGTGGGAACGAACTTTTTGGGGGTTCGTTATTGGGAGAGTCGACTGTAAAAACAAAAGCTGATTGTTAATGAGTTAATGAGAGTTTTTGACAGAGCTTTAAAGTTTTATTCTAAATTTCGGCAAAAGTCTAACACCATAACATTTCTTTTTCAATGATTGGCATGAAGGAAAAAAAATAAATAACGCAACACAAAAATACATTATAAGGCAATCTTCATACAGTGTTTGGTTCGGCTGTGTATGTTTGAGTGTCGCCGTTCTGAGTAGTTCCGTTGTGCCAGTTATAACTTTTTTTTCTGAGAGATTTTTTACGAGGCGAGTTTGTACTCATTGGAAAGCTCTTTCAACGGCCGAGGACCTTTGCATAAAGATCTGGTTTGGTTTGTTGCAAAAAATTTTGAGATTTTGCCTTTACAATTTAAAATTTTATTTCGATATGGTTTGAACTCAAGACAATGGCGACGATGGGCGCCTTTTGCCTCTTGTAAAAAATATAGGAAACTGTGACGAATTACAAAAAGCAGCCAAAAAACCTGAAACTTTGTGAACTATTCATGGCGGCAGTTCAAAAAATAACATTTTTGCATGGGTGAACGTTATTGAGAGTGTCTATTATGAACCGGGACCGGCCTCAGGTGATCGTTATTGGGAGGTTCGACTGTACATACTTGTAAAGTCAATTTTCATCTGTTTATCCTATACTTTAGTGGGTGTTATTGGTAGAAAAATATTCATTAGAAGTTGCTCTTTTTCACAAGCATAAACACTATGAAAATAAATCACAGCACAAGGTATGCTCAGCAATGATATTAAGAAAGAGCAGAGCAAGAGCCAAAGGCTAAGATTCCGGAGCAAGAGCCGGAGCGAAAAATCGCGAAAATACATCACTGGTTGACAGCCGTGATTGCAAGTCAAAATACTCAAAAAATGGTTTTATTGAGTGGTAACAGAAAAACTATATGTCTTTAAATTAAACATAAATCTCTATTGAAAAAAAATTTGGAAATTCAAAAAATGTCAACAGTTAAAATTTTTTAATGGTGTTTGGCAAAAAATTCATCTACTTTACAATTTTTTTCTTCGGGCTTAAACTTCTTTTTGAAGCTGCATCTACGGCAGCCTTATGGTCAGCTTGTTTTTTGAAGATTGCGTAATGTTTATCCACACTCTTTTGAAATTAGTAAGTTCCTTTTGCAGGCTGTTCAAAACTTCCGTATCTTTTTTTCTTTTGGTTTGAATGTACGTTTCATTGTTCCGTTTTTCATTTCTAGCTGTTGCAGAAAATGAGATGCCCATTCATAATTTACTAGAGCTGTTAAGTTTTTGTCCTTTTTAATGCCCATTTTGTCCTTATGTTTTATCTAAAATAACAAATTATTTAGGTAACACTTTACTTGACTCCACCACGGCTGACCACTTTTTGTAAAGAATTTTCGAAGATCGATTGCATATTCGTGTTGCTCGATTCCGATTTATCCGGAAAATAGTAACAGATTCTGTGAAAGAGAATTTTTTTTGGTTTGCTTGGTCCCCCAAGGTAAAAAATTCAAAAAAATTTTGAAATTTTTTTTTGAATTGGCGCATTTTGAATTTCAAAAGCGAACAAGAGGGGCAGCCGACGATTGCGCCATTTCAAATTGCGCTAATTCAGATTGCGCCACATTCAAATTGCGCCAAAATCAAATTGCGCCATGCAAATTGGTCTCAGAGAGCCATCTACTCCGCAAGTCAAATTCAGCAGCTAGCTATCAATTACGCGAATAGACAAGGGCTGCCTCGAATGAAATTTTTGGTCTCAATCGGAGCACATCTTGAGAAGTATCACAGTCATTGAATCATAGATTTGTTGTTATTGTTTTGTTGTTACGTGTTTCCCAAAATAAAAATGTAGTTGTGTAGATGGTTATCGATGAAATTTGTCGTGATTGTGTGTCCTCTGCCGTTATACCATAAACTATGGCCTGCATTTTTCAAACAAAATTCGAAATAATTTAGTAGGAATGTCAATTTGATATTTACATTAGCGCAATTTGATTTTTACGCAATGTGCAGTGGCGCAATTCGAATGTGGCGCAATCGTCGGCTGCCCAACAAGAGCTGTATTGCAAGCAAATAAAATGGACCACATTTATGGCAGAACATTAAAAGAGAGAATGTTTGTATTCTTCGAGTGTCTTTCTATGTTTTTCAACATGGGTCGTGTCAAAAATATACTCGATATGCTTCTCATGATCAAGAGTACTTTTCGGAATCATGTCTAAGGTTAGTAAGTGCGCGCATCTCTAACTCTCAAGCCCCTGCGCCAAGTTCGGCGGCGCTGGGATATCGGGGGCTTGGAGTTGAGATGCGCACACTCACTGAAAAAAATTACCTTGGGGACCAAGGTAGCCCAAAAATATTTGGCGATTAAAATGTGACCTTGGTCCCACGAGGGGATTTTTTTGCGAAAATGCTCAAATCGTGGTAAAAAACGCCTTAGAAAAGGTATTAGATTATTTCAGAAAAAAGGTGGCCTTATATGTAAGTTCGACTGTAGTACCAAAAATGTGTCCAACCCTAGGCGGGAACAAACTTTGGAGAGTGGCCTTATATCCAAGTTCAACTGTAGTACCCATTTTTTGCCAAAATATGTTGCCTCACCTCATTGGCATGAAGAGCGTTGAGTTTGTGTACGGTATTGGTCAGCCATTTATGATTTTGTTTATCCACGATTGCAACCGAAATGCTGTGTTCGTCCACTTTAATATCTGTCAGGGCCACAGTTATCAAGTAGAACATAGCGCACATATTGTGATTTTCATCAGTAGGCTTTTGTTCAGCTTTTTGGCATTCTTTTGGAACTTTTTCAAAAATAATTTTGTGCTTTGTGATCTCCGCCATTCTTTGCTCCAGGTTTGCCATGATCCGGATGCGGTACATTTCCAGCAGGTTTAGTGTGTGCAGAATCAGGTTTGCCTGGATGTTTAGCAGCTCCTTTTTCGCATTGTGAGTATCAGCAGTTTGAGGTGCAGCTACACCGGTCTTTGCGCCAGGTTTGCCATGGTCCGGATGCGGTCCATGTCCAGAAGCCTTGGGGGTGTAGAATCCACCTTTGCTGATTTCGCTGGATGTGTTGGATGTGCCACCTTGCTTTTGTGCTGACCATCATTTTTGTGGTGGGTGGAGAACCAGCAACTCCTTCAAGTGAGTGATCTTTTTTGTGGCCATGAGGTCCCTGGTGTTTGGGCGAAAAACTGGTTTCATGGCTTCCGCCCTTTTTACCTGAAAAGCTGTGGCTACGAGGCAGAGGACCAGCTCCATGGTTGGCAGTCAAGCTATTTTGATGGCTCAGCATGGGGCTAGCCGCCTCAGGATGTGAGATTTCAGTGGGATGGCTTGGCAAATGACTGACTCCGTGGTTTTCGGAATTGGAAAAGTTATGGACAGGATCCTCAAAAACGCTTTCTTGGATGCTGTTCTGACGGCTGAGAAAACCACTTTCTTCACCGTCCAAATTCTCAGTTGGATGGCCTGGCAGAAGACTGACCCCTTCGTGGGATCGATTCCTGAAAGCCGGAGATTCCTTGCGCTCCGACCACCGACTGCTTTCATGGCTTTCAAAGTTTTCGGGCATTGTGTTTGAAAAGTTTTGCATATGATCCTGCAGAGGGCTGCCTTGGAGGCTATCTTGACGGCTCATCAACTCACTTTCTTCCCCATCCAAATTCTCAGCTGGATGTCTGAGGGAAAAGTGTCTGGTGTGAAGCCAGTCAGATCATTGTCACCATTTGCCTCTGAGTCGAAAGGACTGGTTTTACTCAGATTTTCGGCCAAGTGCTCTGGTTCATGTTGGATAATTGGTTGTTCATCAGTTGGAAAATCAGGATCAGAATCTGATTGGTTGAAATTATTGCCTGCTTCTGGTGTTTCTTGTAGATATGTGCCGGATGAAGGGTCTTGCTGGTCTTCTCCAGCCCCTTCTTTAGTCAAATTTGCTTGTTGATGGTTGAATTCTGAGTCGTCATCCGGGTTTTGTGATTCTAGGTTTTTGTTACTCTCTTCATCTGCTAAATTTGGGTTTTGGGAGTTTTCCGCCAAATTTTCTTCGTCATTTTCTTGTGCTACTGCACTTTTTTCTTTAGTTTGTTGTGCAAGGTCATCCAAAGAATTTTCTTGGTTAAAATCGGTCGAACTCGAAAGTTCTGAGTCTAGAGGTTTAATTGCTGAAGTGTCAGAGGCAGCGAGAGATGCAATGCTAAGTGCAAATAGCTGGCACAGAATAGCCGAGCATAATACTGCTACTTGACTTTTACGCATTGTCTCTGAAAAATATATTATTAAAAGCACAATTGCAACCCCCCCTTCCCCAAAGAGTATGAGTTCTCTAGCCGTAGAAAAGGGTGGTTTATATTCAGAAAACCACAATTCCTTACAAACAAATATTAGGTCGTGTCAAAAGTTCGCAGCGTTTTTTTTTCAAAAGCCATATTCATGGCATTGCGTTTTTACAATAAAATTTTCATCAATTTTTAAAAGTCTACCACTGATTTTGTAGCTGAAAATCTTGGCTACAAAATGAGTGGTAAACTTTTGAAGAATTGATGAAAAATTTATTGTAAAAACGCAATGCCATAAATATGGCTTTTGAAAAAAGCGCTGCGAACTTTTGACTAAGGTTGTATAATTATCCAAAAAAATACAAATCGGAGAATTCTCCGGGGAATTCTCCGAGAATTCTCTCGAGTACATGGAGGATTTAATAAGGAAAAACTGGAAATTCCGGAGAATTGTACAACCCTACTTTTGACACGATCTAATATTTAGGTGCTGATCGACCACAAGGTAAAATTGTGAAATAATATTGGTAATGTTACTTGAAAAAGAAGGTTCTCTTTGGAAAACCCGAAAATTCAAAGGTAGCGAAATAAAATTCGAGAATGAAAAAACAGAGTGTGTTGTGAGCTTATAAAGACTGTTCAAATTTTTTCAGGCAAACAGACCTAGAGATGCTGACAAGACCCTCAGTATTACAAAAAGCCACGTAGCAGGCAACAGTCGAGAAACATAGGTGATGTGAACCTTTTTTGGCTTGCTCATAGGCCCTTCATGGGCTGACATCCACCAAGGCAAAATGAAAATATTTCTCTGCATCTTTTCGAGGTGAAAAGATAGAAATGAGAGAACCATCTTGCCTACCATCTTTAGCTTTTGGTGTCTCACTCAAAGTACGCAAAGAAAGGGTTCCACGTAATGAATAAAAGTCTACTGAATTAATCGCTTTATCTCACTAAATTTTACGGTTTTTACGAATTCAGTGGCCAGCATTGCCATGACTGGACAGTAATGTATTTGAGGTGTACAGGGTGAGCCAAGAAATTCCAACGCTTTTAAAGGGGGTGGGAAAGCCATTTAGGTTTGAAAAAGTGGCTTCCATGGCGCAGTGCGTAAGTGCTCGCGTTTTTCGGCCCAAAATGGTGTTTTTTTTGGTGTTGCAGTGACGTGACCCCCAAATAAACCCCCCACCAATTTAACCAAGGGCTGAAAAAAAGGAAAAAACAGAAAAGATACCTGAGGCCAGAGCAAAGGAAGACAGCATCAACTGAGGCCAGAGAAGAAATTGGGGAAAATATGTATGTTACAGCTCAAAAATTTCATTTTTCCTTCCAGGACAAAAATGATTTTGAATTTAGGGGGGTTATTTGAGGGGGGTTATTTGGTGGGGGGGGGTTATTTGGGGGTTTTCACGGTTGCAGTTCAATCCCACGTAGTGGCACACTATTTTTTTGGCTTTTTTGGCCAGTTTACCAGTTTACCCGTTGGCCAGTTAAGACAATGAAAATATTGTACTGGGTTTGACAAAGATATTGGGTGCTAAATAATCAAATTTTTTAATATAAATTTCGAATTTTTACTCATATTCCCCCATTTTTTGGCCTGATGGATGACATTAAACAAATTTTATTTATTACTTTTCATTGATTTACTTGAATGTCTTATTTTAAAGAAAAAAACTCAACAAAAAGACTTTCCTATTACCCATTTTTTTTGGTGATTATGAAAATTAATATTAGAAGTTCTGACTCAGAGGTGATTTTTTCGACAAAATCGAGTTTTTTGTTTCACACAATTCTGCAACACCATAAAAAGATTGATTTCAAATTATTTCTCCCACATTCGACAGCTGGTGCAATGACATTAATTTTTCGTCCAAAAATCAGTTCGCCCAACGTTAATTGGCTCTAGTAAACAATACGTTTCCATTTTTTGCCTTGGTCCCCCCTGTTGTTTTTTATTGAAAACAGCTTGGTCCCCTGTTGTTTTGAAGGTGATCATGGTTAAGGTGATTATGACCACAACACATGAACCACAACCACCATCATCACTGCAATCACCATAATAACAAACCATAATGGACAGGGGGACCAAGCTGTTTTTCAATAAAAAACAACAGGGGGGACCAAGGCAAAAAATGGAAACGTATTGTTTACTAGAGCCTTACGTTAATTAGTTCGAAATTTAGATCGTCCGAATTTAATTCGTACAAACTTGAGTTTAAAATTGCTCGATTATTCGATTTCCGAGCACATTCTAATTTCGATTTTGTGGCCTAATAAAAACTGAAATAGATCAATTTTCGTTTCATTAGGCCAAAAATCAGTTCCAGTGTGTTACTAAATCGATATTAGACTGAATTAGGAACTTTTTTTTAATGTTTTGGTGAACAAATAGACTTTTGAGAAAATATTATATTAGGCAATATATTGTGGTGCACAACTTTGAAATATTAGTATTGGGTCTAGAGAGGGCCAAAAAATTGGTATTGGTTTCGGGCAAAGGCAAATGCCCATCTCTACTTAATACAAGCGAAATTTTTTTTAATAAAGTGAACAAATTTGAGAGGTAGAAAAATAACTCGAAGAATGAAAAACTGAGGCAGTTCTGAGCTTATAAAGACTGTTTAAAAATATAGCAGGCCCAAAAATCATGACAAGACCCTCGAAATCACAAAAATCGAGCCACGTAGGAGGCAAGAGCCAAGGCGCTAAGGTGGTGTGAGCCTTTTTTGTGGCCCATCGGGTTCACCATAGTGGTTGAGCAGCAGCATCCACGAACGCAAAAATATTTCTCTGCATCTTTTTCGAGGTGAAAAGATAGAAATGAGAGGACCATCTTGCCTACCATCGCTAGCGTTTGAGTGCCTCACTCAAAGTACGCAAAATATTGTCACACGTAATGAAATAGAAATTCAGTCTGCTGAATAATACACCCTTTTCTTTTGAAATTATACCGTTTTCTGTGTAAATTAGATGGCCAGGGTTAGAAATAAAATCAAAAATGGATGAATTTTTTGAAACACCCTGGCGCTTCGCTAAAAATTGTGCAAAAATTAGACACTTTTCGACTACAGTCAAACCTCGATAATCCGCCACCCGATAAACCGCCCCCTCGATAAACCGCCCCCCTCGATAAGCCGGATTTGGTTGGCCGTCAGAAAAACTCAACAAAGTTTACCCCCGCTAAACCGCCCCCTCGATAAACCGCCCCCCTCGATAAGCCGGATTTGGTTGGCCGTCAGAGAAACTCAACAAAGTTTACCCCCGCTAAACCGCCACCTCGATAAACCGCCATTCTCGGATCGGTCCATGGGGTGGCGGATTATCGAGGTTTGACTGTATTAAAAAAATTTTTTGTTGACTTTCGAAATTTGGTTGCCTATGTAAAATTAGTTGAATATGTGAAATTTTGTTGACTAGGTAAGATGCGCTAACTATGTAAAGTTGACTGAAGTATATTATAGAAAGTTCTCGAAAAAAGTTGTTTTAACTACTTTTTGTGTGTTTTAGGGCCTGAAACGTGTAGAAAACACGTTTTTAAGTGGCGGACGGCATTTTTTGAAAAAAAAAATTGAATTAATTTTGACTTTTTGCCTTGGGGATTAAGGTGATTTAACCTAAAAGGGTACTTAGATACCGAAAAGTATACTTGGGCTGGATTTGGATAATTATCCCATTTCGGACATGTGAATCTCCATTCACCCCAAAAATAGCATTTTTCGTAAAAACGTAAAATGCAAACATGGGTTTTTACTAGGGTTGTACCGGTTCGGTTAACCGAACCTGAATGATTTTGGCCAAATAAACCGGAACCGAAAACCGGGTACGAAAAATCCGGTTAACCGAAAACTGGGTAAAGCGAAATTTCGGTTAATTTACGACAAAAAATAAACCGAAAACCGGGTACAAGCCGCTTAACCGACCGAAAAAAATGAAAACCGTAACCGAAAACCGGTTGCGCGAAAAACCCGGTTAACCGAAACCGGGTAGGGCCAAATTAACCGAAACCGTAGAACCCTAGTTTTTACCCACCACTTTCTTCTAAAAATGCAATAAAAAATGAGAGTTACTCATCAAAAGTGGCAATTTATTTTTCGGACTAAAAAAACAACAGGGGGGACCAAGGCAGTTTTTTTGAACTTTAAGCAAATTTTTGTTTCGCGTAATTAGATTAAAAAATTTCAACTTTTTGAAAAGTTTAATTGTTGCTCTAATTTGGTTCATACTTTTACCTTTTTATATCACATTTTTCAAAGATGATGCAATAAATGGTACCTCATCAGAAACTAGAAGAGCAGGGCTACATGATGATATTAAAACTTTTAAAGAAATTGAAAATTTTGCGCTACCGAAGTAGACCCCCCTAATGGAATTTTTTTAAGTATTTCCAAACCCTATATCGACTCAAAATCGCCTCAGGAACTCGAAAAAGGCATTATTTTTGAGTTTTGGTCAAAAACCGAGTTTGATACCACCCAAAATTACTTTTTTTGACCATTTTTAAAGGGACTCAGGGCTGTTTGGGTGGGAAGGGACCGAAGAGGCCAATTTGTTCCAAGAAGGAAGATGTTGAACATAGTTTGAATACTGGGGCTACCGCATAAATAAACTCTGGTATGCATACATTTTTATAGGGTGCCTAATTACGCAAAACAAAATTTGCGCCAAAAAAGTGGATTCGCGCAAAAAAAAAGTGTTTTTGCGCCAAAAAAAAAGTATTGTCATATGTGAAATTAGTTGACTATGTGAAATTGCCGTATAACCTCTATTAATCAATAACCCCTCCCCCTCCGTTTTATTTCAGATGTGGCTGCGCCGCCTTTTATTTGAAAAATTTTCAAGTTGATTTTTATGATGATTTTATTTTCAGCATTTGCACCTTGCTGGTGAGCAGTTGCACCTATAATGTCGCTTTTCGTACGCAGAGTCGATTATTGACGATATGAAAAAAAAATTGAAGAAATACAACTGACTTGTGAGGAAAAGTAAGAAGTCACGTGCCCGCGGAACAAAAAAGCAAGAGAAATTCAATAATCACAATTTAAAATTTTAAATAACACTTTTCAAAATTTTGGAGCCTACCGCTACGAAGAGGTTTAAATATAATTCCTCCTTCCTCTACTAATCCGCCACCCTTTATTAATCCCCCAGCCCGCAAGGGGACTGAAAATTACCTCCCATGGGTGATTTAAAGACGTCAGCGTATTTCCTCTAATAGTAGCCTCCTCTAATAGTAGCCCCTTCCTAGGAGGGGGTTTGAAAAATAGTAGGCCATAGGCTGCTATAGAGGAAATACGGTATACAGTAGTTGAATACAGTCAAACCTCGATTTAACGACCCCACCTCAAGTTCGTTCCCGCCTAGGGTTCCACACTTTTTAACCTCATTTTGAAAAAATTATCGATCCTGTTTTGACAGTCCGGTCCAAATATCGTAAGGATTCCGACTTTGTCAATGGTTTTCAAACCCTAAAGTTTCGATTTTAAAAAAACCAACCTTGATTTAACCCCTTTAGAAAATTAGAGGGTCGTTAAATGGAGGTTTTGATTTATTAATAGCGAAAACTCTAGATTTCTGAAAAAAAGATCGGCGGAACCAGAATCCTTACGATATTTGCGACCAGACTGTCAGAAAAGAATCAATAAAATATCTTGAAAATGGGGTCAAAAAAGTGTCGGACCCTAGGTGGGAACGAACTTGAGGTGGGGGCCATTAAATCGGACACGGACGAAATTTGCTCGCGCCAAAATTTGCTCGGGCCGAAATTTGCTCGCGGCCAAAATTTGCTCGCGCCAAAATTTGCTCGCGGCCAAAATTTGCTCACGGCCAAAATTTGCTCGCGCCAAAATTTGCTCGGACCAAATTTGCTCAGCCATAATTTGCTCGGGCCTAAATCTTTTTCTCAGTGTTCCATATTTACCGCCTTAGTGGTCTAGATCTGTCTTACATAGTCTAGATTTAGCCTAAATCGTGGTGAACAATCCACATATAACTTTATCTTGACTGACGAACTTTGCTATGTACCTTGGATGGTTTTCATTTTAAGAAAGAAGATGGATAAAAGAGAAGATTTGAGAGATAACAGCAGCTCTGATGATGTTCGCGAATTTCAATTGGTGTTCAGTGGTCCGATCACCTACAAGCAATTTCTTGAGCAGGTGTTTTTCTCCTTATTTTTGGTTTTAATGACGCAACATGATGATTTTAGAACGTTCTAAGTTTTGTCACCTCTCAAAAAAGCAAGACCAAGGCTGAGTAATGGGTTCCTTTTCAACAAGCACATGCTGAGCAAGCCAGATCAGACAAAACAGTATTGGCAATGCGAGAAGAACTTGGCAGAAGATGGCGGATGCAAAGCATGACTTCACACCTACGTTGAGGGAAATCGCTTCATTCAGTTATTGGGATGTCCAAGGCAGCCAACTGGTCATAATCATGCAATTAATCCCGCGGCAGCGCCTTTGGCAGGGCTAAAACGAGCATCAAAAAAAAGCAGTCGAAACACAAGATGTATGATTTTAGAGTTAACCGTTGCTGTTTTAAGGAATGCTAGCTGATTAGTTTTAGATGGCCATACAGATCTTAACGCAGCAGTTTTAAAGGCTTTCGACGATGGTTGCAGCAAATCTAAGCACAAGTGCTATCAGAGAACAAGTCAGGAAAGAACGAATCAAGCAACAAATTCCATTGGTCCAAGCAAACAGGGTGCAGGGAGTGTACATTCCGCATGAGTACAAATACTACGATGACGCTAAGACTGAATTGTTTCTCTTGGCTAACTCTGGAGAGCACGTGTTGGATCCTGATAGGCAATAAGATTCGTAATCTCTTATGTGATAAATAGCTTTTATTTTTAGGGTTATGATCTTTGGCGTGCCGCAAACCTCGACTGGGCTAACGAAATGGTTGAAATTTATCTTGATGGGACTTTTTCGATAACACCTCCGCCATTTAATCAGGTATGCTGATTCACTTTGATGTGGCTAAATTCTATTGTATAGGTCTATGCGATCCTAGCTGCGAAGAAAGCTGTAAATGGAGCTGGTGGAAGATATGTTTTCCGATTCTGTATGCCTTGCTCAAGAACGAGAACCGGGCTACCTATGACAAGCTTTTCCGCATGGTTCGATTTTTAATGCCTCAATTGAACCCGGAATCGATCAATGTGGACTTTGACAACTTTATTATGGATCAGTGATGTGTTGAAAATTGTTATAGCCTCTCTTTTTTTTTGTTGTTTGTCTAACATGTATGAATAAAAACGATTGTTAAAGTTCATTTTTAGAAAGTCAACTGTACTTTCTTCCACCACAGGATTATAAGGACACCTCTTCATCTCGGCAAAATTATGTATTATTGTTGACTATTACCATTATATGTGAATTGAAAACACCACTGTGGACGGTACAAAACTATCAAAGGTGAATGAATAACACCCATGTGAATCGTTCAAAACCATTTAAGCTGAATCTAGACCATGAAGGATCGATCTGGACCATGAAGAGTGAATCTGGAATATTAAGAAAAATCCAGGCCCGAGCAAATAATGACCGAGCAAATTTTGGTCCGAGCAAATTTCGGCGCGAGCAAATTTTGGCCGCGAGCAATTTTGGCCGCGAGCAAATTTTGGCGCGAGCAAATTTTGGCCGCGAGCAAATTTCGGCCCGAGCAAATTTTGGCGCGAGCAAATTTTGTCACGTACCGCCTTTATGTAAAATTTTATCGACTACGTGAGATTCGCTGACTATGTGAAGTTTGTTGTCTGTGAAAATTAAATTAACTACGTAAAAAAGTGATGTGTTAAGAACGTAAAGAACGGAGCACTTTTGTACTATACCGCCAGCATTGAATTGTACTATTTTTTTGCAAAAATATTTAAAAAAACCCTTTATTTACACTTTCTAGTCATTTTAATGCAAAAATCTTCTTGGTAAAAAAATAAATTTGCCTTCGTCCTCCAAGCTAAATTCAGTGCTTCAGAACAATTGAGCCTGTAGAACAACGTGTTTGGGTTGTACAATGGCCTGCTTATATCAGGTTAAAACAGTGAATCGATGTGCAACTTTCGTTTGAGCGATTATCAAAACACTGACTATGAAAATTTAGTTAACTATGTAAAATTTGTTGACTACAAAATTTCCTTAGCACTGGAAGTACGGAGTGAACTAAGAGTACGTCCTGGTGCAGAATTTCGGTGAACACGATGCAAAAAAATTGAAAAAGTAAGTATTTTGTGGTCATCTGCCTCTAAGAGTCAGATAAGAGACCCAAACTAAAACCAGCAATGTCACGATTTTCGCCCATCCCACTTCAAAGTGCCAGATTTCGCCAGTGATTAATAGTTGAAAGAAAACGCAGATCACAAGCTTTCTAATCATATTGTGGAAGTATTTATAAAAAAAATGAAAATTTTACATCAAAGAAAAATCACTTCACTTATACCTGTAGCACTCAATTAACCTTGACCCAACAGCATACATACCAACTAAACCAAGTGGTCGTCCACTTAAATCGAATTTTTTTATGTTACTGGGAATCCAAAACATGTTTCTTGCACTAATTCAATCATTATAAAGATGGTATGGCAGTGCTGAAATTTCGTTTTGCAAGATTTACAAAAACTGTAAAAATACCATCAAAACGTAATTTTACTACTGTCAAACCATCTTTAGAATGCTCGAATTGGTACAGAAAATAGGTTTTGGAACCCAAAAACGAAAACAATGATTTTCGATCCAGTGGATGACGGCTTGGCTTTGTTGGTGCATCGGGTATCCAGCAAAACTGCGGTTGGTTCATAGAAAAACAGGTATTGACATCCTCTATTTTATTTCAGGCCAATTAGGGTGGATATCCACTTGATCAGCTTGTACCCACTCCAGATTTTGCAGGCCAGATGGGTAAATCACAATTTCGGTTTAGGTTATAGCTCTTTCACAAACGTTGGAGTTGGAGTAAATCTTTTTATGAACGTCTTTTTACTCCAACGCCAACTCTGACCCCAAGATGATATAATAAGAATATGAATAATAAGAATTAAAGTCGGAGTTGGCATTAAAAAAATTCATGTGATTACTAATAAAGATCATCGAAAAAAAGGCTACCTCTCCCCTGTGATATCCGCCGTGGGCAAAATTTCCGAGATTTGCAAACACGGGTCCCTAGCATGAGTAAAAACTTGTTCGCTGGCCAAAAATGTTGATGGAGCTGAAAGAAAACGACGATGTGCTTTGGAGAGCATAAGGAATCTGAGCACGTTTTTTTTCAAAGGAGAGACTCGTACAAATTTAAAAAAAAAACAACGACATAAAAAATGACAAAAAATAAAAATAAATTTTAAGACTAAAATGCATGCATTTTGAACTTTTGAAATTTACGGATTTTTTCCGGATTTTCGAACAATTGCCGGACGGATTCCGTATTTTTTTCGTCGTCAAAAAACAGACCGAATTCCGGAAATCCTAACGCGTTCCGGTCCGTAGCCCAAGCCTAGTTTTTTCAAGTTTTTCCATTTTTAAGGCACTTTTTGAAGAAATTTTGAAATTTTTATATAATGATGCTAATCCAACTTTAATTCTGCACAAGTTTGTCTGACATTGCAGCCGATTTATTGGCCTTCGTACGTTTTATAATTTAAATACAGTGGCTCTCTAATTCAGTGGTACGCTAGGCTTCTATTCTATTGAGTTTTTACTGTACCGGAAACGCAAATTCGCTATTTATTAAATTTTTGGCTGAAAATTGCGATTGAGTTTTGATTTCTTTGGGTTTTCGGAGAATTCTAGAGTTTCTAGGTTTCTATAACCCTACTTGAAAGACCATGGTTTTTGAACGCAGCGACATTTACGAAATTTGAATTGGCGGGGATACTTTTTATCATTGAGACCAATTAAATTTGAATGTGAATTATTTTTTATTTACATTCCAAATTTAAATTTTTATGTCTTATTCCAGGTATGACTAAATTCTCATATAAGTAGTCATGGTGTAGTGAAAGTAGCCGAAGCCGTCCGATCTGGCAATGTCAAGCAACTTTGGGCTCGACTAGTCAATCGTTCTATATTTTGATTAAATTTTAGATGCAAACAAAAATAATTTGAAAAATAATTATTGAATATTTTCAGAATAAAAAAGTGCCCCCGCCAATTCAAATTTCTCAAATGCCGCTGCGTCCAAAAACCATGGTCCTTTAAAACCATATTTGCAAAATACAACATTTGAATTAATCCTTTCATGTCGAGCCTATCTTCTAACCAGCTTTCACAACCTCCTCCTCTTCAAAAAGTTTACCACGAGAAAAACGGTGTGTACCAAAATTTGGCGTTTTATGCAGAATTTTATGCTGGACACGATATCTGAAAAAAAAATGGGAAAGAGGACGGTATCGAATGGGTAGATCAGCGTCTGAACTTGTATTACGAAGTTCTTTGAATGTCTTCACCTTTAGATATTCTTTTATTCTAACACCAGATTCGTGCTCAGCATAGTCGATTTAATTGATAAACAGCTTTTAAAATTTGAAAGCCAATGTCAAATTTCAAATTCCGCTCAAGACAAAAATTATTGGATTTTCAAAAACAATAAACATTCAAATTTCACAATTTGAATGTTTATTGTCTTGAGTGGAATTTTTGAAATTTGACAAGGTGAAAATGGTTGAAGAAGTTCATGATCGATTTTCAGAAGCTGTTTTACCCGTTCAAAGCAGTGTTGGAAATCTTAGAAAACTGCAGCACCGGCTAACGGCATCGGCCCCGAAATTTCGGCGCCGGTGCACTTTCAACACCGGTTCGAACCAACACTCTTCTCTAAATTTTTTTAGCCACCGTGTTCAGCGTGAAATCCTCCTCAAAACGATAAGTTTGGTACACACCTCCTTTCCCGTGTTAAATAGATAACAAAAATTTAAAGAATTAGCTTCCATTTTTCTTGAGCAGATTCTTTTTTTGTTTTGGCATCAGCTCCTTTTTCAATTTTTCTTGATAGTTCATTACACTGCTTTTCAAGGCAAGCATATCTTTGTATAGGATTTCAAAATTCTTATAGTCTTGGAATGCATTTGACTGAGCATTTAGATGGTTGTATTTTCCTCCAGTTGACTCAAAAGTTGTATTGCCCAGTTGCAGTTAAGGAGTCTTGAAAGTGTTCCATTTCTTGTTTTTAATTCAGCATGTTTATTTGTTACCTTAAATAATTGGCTATATATGTTTTTACAGCCCTCAGAAAAAAAAATCGGCCCTAGTTGAGAATAGGTACCGATTTCTTGCCTTGGTCCCCGTTTGCCTTTGTTGAGATATGATTAAAGTTGGACAAAATATCGAAAAAGGTGTATTTTTTGACTATAGCTCATATCTCGACAAACGGAATTTTTTTTATTCTATTAACGGGTTTGAAGGTTATCGGATTCGAGAATTTCAAGAGAATTTCGACTACTAGGGTGGATTAAAATTTAAAAAAATACATGAAAATAAATATTTATACAGTCGGACCTGGATAAACGGATACCCCCAAAAGTTCGTTCCCCAGCTGGGTCCGACACTTTTTTAGGGTTGGCGCACAGTTAACTCGACTTTTCAAATTTTTTGACTTTATTTCTTGTTTTTATGTGTGTGTGTGTGTTTTCCCAAAATTCTGAATTTGTGGCCACGCCACTGAAAGCCTACTTCACTGGCTACACAATGGTATAAAAATTTCTCAGTTCCGTCCACAAAAAAGGTCTATTTTAATGAAACGAAGAATATTCGAAAAGAAGCGAGTCTTCGTTTGAAAAGTCGATTTGAAATGTCGAGTTAACTGCGCGCCAACCCTACTTTTTAGACCTCTTTTTAAATGTTTTTGTCAATTCTGTTTTGACAGTCTGGTCGCAAACATCACAATCGTGTCAAGTTTGCCGACCGTTTTTCAAAATCCGAAAACTTTTCACTCTAAAAAGCAAAAACTCAATAACCGGACACCTATTTCTGAAAAAGGGTGTCCGGTTATGGAGGTTTTGCTTTTTAGAGTAAAAATATTTTAGACTTTGAAAAACGATCGGCATAATCGGCATCCTTGCGATATTTGAGACCAGATTGTCAAAACTGAATTGACAAAAAAGGTTAAAAACGGGTCTATAAAAGTGTCAGACCAGCTGGGTAACGAACTTTTGGGGGTGTCCATTTATCCAGGCTCGGCTGTATTTTAAAGTAGCAAAGCGGACTGTCCTGTGTCCTAAGTTTAGTATTTTTCCCGATAAAAATTCGTATTTGTGAAATTTAAGCCAAAGTTGTGAGTAAAAACAATTTGACGCTACTGTCATATACAGCGGGTTAATTTTAAAAACACCTTTTTGCTTGTATCTCAGCTCCCAGACATCATTTTTCACCGCTTTTCACAGATTCATAAGAAAATCAACCCGTCTCTACAACATAGGAATAACAGACTTGTCATAATTAGACGGGGGGGGTGGGTGCTGAGGCTTTTAAAATTCAAATTTACTGTGTGAAAAAAAATAAATGTACTGGAAAAATCAGTATTTTGGTATATGATTTCATTTTAGCATTTCTTGTCACCCAAATTGCCCGCTCCCTTTGAGGCCTAATAAATTCAAAGAAATAAAGGGTTAAAAACTCTAGAGCAGACAATTTGCAAAGATGTGGGAGCTTAAAGAAGAGGGAAAAGCTACTTAGGTTTGAAAATTCGGCCTCGGTGGCGCAGTGAGTAAGCGTTTGTATCTTTTGGCCAAAATTGTGCGCAGGTTCGATCCCAGGTGGTGGCACACTATTTTTTGGCTTCTTTTACCAATTTTTTCGTGGTAATTAGACTATTTTACGCCAAATTCAGAATCAGCGACCCAATCACCCTAGGCATTGGTCAAACAATCCAAAAAATAGCATGCCACCAGGTGGGATCGAATCTTTCGCACTATTTTGGGCCACAAAACGCAAATGCTTTACCCAATGCGCCATCGAGGCCGAATTTTCAAACCTAGGTAGCTTTTCCACTCCCGTAAAGAAGTACCGTGCTTTCACCATTTTTTCAAAAAGACTTGTCTGTTTACTAGCATACCTCGTCCTTATACATCTTCTGCAACTTTCTAGCAGTTTCATCCAACCAAATATTACTGCCCTCATTCAAAAACGCAATAATTATACTATTTTCTCCTACAACAATATCCTCCAAAGCCAAAACCATCAAATAGACCATGCTACACATATTTTGATGTTTTGCATCAGGCTTTTCACATACCACTCCAACTTTTTTCAAATCCGAATGTGGCTCAAGCTCAGTGAATTCATGTAGATCAACCTCCGGCTGTTGCAAAAAGTCACCAATATTCACAGTTAACTCATTTTCTACAGTTTTCATAGCATATTCTTCAAATTTTTTCATAGTACCCAAAAACACTGACTCTTTCCATTTTTCGTCAGCCGTCTGGGCCAATTTTTTTTCTTTTGCTGCAACTTGAAATTTTTTCAGGCGGTAGTAGGTGCGCACCACACACTTGAGCACAATAATTGACCATTTGGCTTTGGCTGATGGATTGTTTTTGCTTTTTCGCTGAAAGCATTGTAGGATTCGGCCAGCTTTTTTTCATATTTTGCGTATTTGGAGGGGGCAGTCGATCGGGCTTGGTGTAATATCGAGTAATTTCGTGTTCATAGATCAAAGGGATTAGTCCGGTCAGCATGCTCAATAGCAAGCTAGGGTCAGCTTGAGTGACTTCTGAAATTTTGGGGTGCTCTACTTTAGCATGGACTTCTTGGACCTTTTCAGATTTTTGCTCCACCTTAATATGGCTGTCTTTGGCTTTTGCAGATTTTTGAGGTATTAAGGCCGGCTTTTCTTGGTGTTTTTTATTTTTGGTGTCAGCCGAAATTCTGGGCTGCTCTTTGCCAATTTCTGGTTTTGGCAATTTGGAGACGGGGTGAGTCGAGTTTTGGATATTGACCTTTGGAGCTTTAATTGCCTTGGGAGGTTGGACGTTGGATCCTTCGAAAGCACCAACAAGAGCCTGCATTTTTGGCTTAGTGGTCTGCCTTTTGGAATATCTTTTTCGGTGTGTTTAGACAAAATTGTGGAATGTTCAATGGGCGGAGGATCAATTGCTAGTTTTGTGGGTGCTTTTGATGCTTGAACCGCAGCTATGCAATAAATGAAACCGAGAAATATTAGGGTTTCTGCTCGAGCACTCAACATCACCTAAAAATGTGGAATTTATATTAGACTGCAGCACCTTCCAAAAATGCAACCATAAGTTTTAGAAACATTTGCACTTTTTCGGGAACTCGAATCTTTAGAAATTTTGAGGATTTACGTCAAAACCTCAAAAATTTCAGGGGAGAAGATTCCGCGACAGAAATTTTTTTGCGGAATTCGAATTTTTGACGTTCCTGCTAGACAAAAATCAAATTCTGACACCGGATTCGTGTTCAGCATGATCGATTACATACCAAGCGACCTTCGAATCTAAAACTCGTAGTCAAATTCAAAAATCGATTTTTTCAAATGTTTTTTTTTTGTCTCGAGAGGAATTTGAAAATGTAACTTAAGCTTTTATTCAAAGAAGGTTAATCTGCAATCGACCATGCTAAACATGAATCCGATGTCAGAATTCGGTAATTCTCTAGCATAAACATCGAAAAAATTGGATTCCGCGGAATATTTTGCCGCGGAATATCCGTTTTGCCTTTTTTGACGTAAATACTAAATTGCACCAATTTTATGGACAGAAGTACTTTTTCAAAAATTTTGAGTCACGTAACCTGTGTTAGTCCCAAACTTTTCACAGCCTTTTTTTAAATAAATTCTTTCATGATATACCATTCTAGCTGAAGCTACGTACACAATGAATGCGGATGCGGAATCGTTTTCACAATGGCACTTTATGTATTTCTTTAAAGCGTTATTTGATAGTTGGTAAAACGGTTATATGAACCCTTATAATAGTTTCATACAAGATGTTCCCTTCAAAAGGTTTAAAGCATAAAATAGAAAAATCAATGAAATTTCTAGGGTTGTCGAGTTTCGAGTCTTTTCGAGGCCTCGACAGGACTCAAAATTTTTTAAAGCTGTTTTTCGTCGGAAAAATGCAAATCTGATATTGATGACCCATACCTAGAATTAAAAAGTAGATATGGGTCATCAATATCAGATTTGCATTTTTCCGACGAAAAACAGCCTTAAAAATTTCGAGTCTCGAAAAGACTCGAAACTCGACAGCCTAATCAGAATTCTAAAATTCCTTCAAAAAATGCCCTAAATGCCCTAGAAATTTGACAAGAGACTGATCAACCTTTTCTCAATGGTTTTTCCCTTTCCCGAATTCTAAAATTCTGATATTTATGATGCTAATACAACTTTTAATTATGCACAAGTTTGTCCGACATCGCATCACCAAGTTGTCGACAAAATATGGCTCTAAAACCATATTTTGTTCCATATTTTTCTCATATTTGAAAAACACAAGGTCATGGTCTCAGAGATTTGCACTGACCGACCTGCTCGACACCGTGATTACCTAAATAGTCCACGAGCAGGTCGAGTCTAACCGAGTCGGGCCGCCCTGCACATGTCCGCGTAGTGTAACTTTCTATGTGCCTATCTATTTTTCAATCCTAGGTATGGGTCATCAATATCAGATTTGCATTTTTCCGACGAAAAACAGCCGTAAAAAATTTCGAGTCCTCTCGAGGCCTCGAAAAGACTCGAAACTCGACAACCCTAGAAATTTGTTTCCGTATATGCCTTTAATGTAGTCCGCAACGTAGTCTGCAATGCGGACCTAATGGTAAAATGGTGAAAATGGGGGTGAAGTTTATATATAGAAATAAATATATCCCATTGCGGTCCGGACCGCATTGCGGATGCATTGTGAACACCACAAATGCGGTGCGGATGCGGACAAAAAACGGATCATTGTGTACGTAGGGTAAGATTGAGACATTTTTTGTACGCACGATTCATCACGTGTGTAGATCCTGGCTGGAATCAGAAGAAAAGAGTCTCTGAATCAGAATTCCTGAGTTCCGGAATAAAAATGGTGTCCAAGGTGTAGTGTATTAAAATGTAAAAAAGCCGAAATTCGCATGGTCGGCAACGCCATAGTACTGCAGTTAATTTGAAAAAAGTTGGCGATAATAGCAGGTAGATCCAAGTGCAAAATAAGAGCGGATTCTCCGAAAAAACCAAAGTTATAAAAAATAAAGCACAGGTAGTTTTTCAAAAGAAATCTGTCAGGCCCAAACTAAAGCGAATATGAAAATAACACGTCGATCGAATTTCTTTAACAAATCCATAGCCTTACAACCGTTTATAGATATTTTCTCTGCATCTTATCCTTTTTTGCAGTTAGAAGAGAGAAAAGAAAAATCGATAAGTTTTAAGAAAAAAATTTATATTAATATATTTTTTCTGTCTCTGCTAATACCCGGCCGCCTGGGCCGAGAAAAAATTTGGACGCTACTGGCATATACCCCCCACCTCCAATCAACTTTTTACTTCAATTTTTGAAGTGTTTTTTGAATTCTGATTCGTCAGTCTAATCCGAAATATTGCAGGGATTCCGATTTCGCCAGTCGTTTTTGATAAACACGACAGTTTTCATATTTAGACCCGCAAATCCCGCTTTAGTGTAAACCTTTTTGGAATTTCGGTGTACACTAAAGCGGGATTTGCGGTCTAAATATGAAAACTGTCGTGTTTATCAAAACGACTGGCAAAATCGGAATCCCTGCAATATTTCGGACTAAACTGACGAATCAGAATTCAAAAAATACTTCAAAATTAAAGTTAAAAAAAATGTCTGACCCTAGGAGTTAAAGGGCCATTGCCGTCTCCGGCAACGGTTGTCGCCCGCCAATTCAAATTTTTTTCTTTATCGTTGGATTTACGAACGAATTTTTCTATTTGGTTTCTAACAAAACTTTACCTAAAATTAAATTCTAGGCTTGGTTTTGTTAGAAACCAAGTTGAAAAATCCGTACAGAAGTTGAATGATCAGGCAAAAAAATTTGAATTGGCGGGAAACAATTCAAAACAAGTGGCAATGGCCTTTAACTAACTTTAGGGTTTACACTAAAGCGGGACTCAACTGTATGTTGAATGAAGAAATTGATTTTTCGGTTTTAATTATATGATTTGCTAAGTCAATTTTCAGGGAATCAGTATTTTTCTCAATTAGCCATAATTAGCCGCCGAATGGTCAAATAAAACGGCTCATGCAGCCGTTTCCAGATTAGCCGGCTAATGGACAATCATAGTAAAAACTAAAAATTTTCAATTTGTAATCACGCCAAACTTGCTTTGGCGTGATTGCATCTTTAAATATTAATTTGTATAAGACTCTATTTTCTAGGGTTTTATCGTTCCCTTTTTAGAATTTCCATGATGTTGCTCCGACAAAATATTTTCGTCCAAGTATTATCCAAGAGGTGCTATGCTTCTCCATTCTTGAATACTGCTATGGCTACCGGTGCTGCTTCGCCTAAGTGTTTTCCGCCTTCTAATTCTAATGACTCTACCTATTCACTGGACAAATGGGATCTTTCTATTGGTCTTGTGCTTTACCGAATGCCAGTGGTCACGCAGCCGATTTCCGAAGTTGAAAAGAAGTTTTCCGACATGTGCACAGAAAAAGCAGAGCAGATGTCGCTGAAATCGGACTATGAGCTTAAAACTGAAAAAGACGAGATGTAGGTTTTCCGTTGACTTTTTGCTTTAATTCCAACCAGCTATAAAAAGTGCATCTAAATAAACTTTTTTGGCTGGCTTGGGGGACGCTGGTAAGCAGTATTTCTGTCTCGTTGACTAATTTTTTTAGAAAGACCACTTTCCACAATGAGACCCACCGAATCAACTGTGGAACTTATCACACATTACGCCATTAATTCTATAGTTATTTTGGTCTTATTTGTCTTATTGTGATTCAGAAGTTGTAGGTGGTCATTCCGAGTCATTTTTACAAAAAGACTAATATCAGTCTCCTTCCTAAGCCAGCCAAAAACGTTTTGTGTTTTATATAGTTTCTTCATTTTAGTCTGCTAAAAAAGCGCAAGCAAAATGAACTTGAAGGCAAGGATGTCAGCGCTATCGACGACGAAATAGGAACTGCCAACAAGGACCTGGAACAACAGTGGGAAGCAACTCGTCAGGAATTGGTGAGCAAGTACAAGTTGGATGATCTCTCTGCCCTCAGCTACGACTCTGATCCGCACACCATGTGGAAGCAGTGGAAACACAAATTGCTATTGCTTGTTCGACAGAAAAATGCAGCCTTCGATTCCAACTATGTGACATCAAAAGAAGAAGTGAAAGGCTACGCTTCACCCTGGATTGTGCCGGAACTCAAGAATAATGGCGAGCCACTCAGACAGGTGACCTTATTATGGTTATGAACCAGTTCATGATAAAGGTTGCTATTTTCAGACGGCTGAAAAGTGCTTAAGCAATATCGTGAGAAGCGAAATTCCCGTGAAGATCCTGGGAAATGCACCGCTGTCCTATGTTCGACGTGAATATCCTAAGAAGCTGCAGAAAATTCTTAAGACTGAGAAGACTGGGACAGTGGTACGTGAATTTTGCTCTTATCTCACTTTGTTTTATGAAAACTTGGATTTTATTGTCCACTAAAGTTGTAAATGGTTTCTTTCGCACTGGGCAGTAGCATAAGAATTTTTTATAAAGAGGGTGCTTTAAAAATGTTTTAAATAACTTACCGGCCATTTATAAGCCATTTTTGAAATTATATGGACGCAGTTTGACTCAGAATTTGATAAGAGTTTTGATTTTTACATAAAAATCTCGTGATTGACCCAAAAGTCTCCGATTATCAGAGGGTGCGAATTTTTCAATAGAACCCCCGTGGGCTCTGTTATAACATATATGGTAGTTTCCTTGCTGGCTTTCGTAGTTTCCACTATTGGTTTTGTGTTTCTCATCGATAAAAAACTCCAGGTGTAACAAGGCAGGGAATCTATAGCCACGATGTTGGGCTAAGGCCTCTGTTAGAGTAATTTACCGTAGGCATAATACGCTAGATAATACCCCGTACAAGTTAGATTGTCAAAAAATATTTCAAACAATGGTACTTTAAAAGTAGGCTGAAAACCATGGTGTCATGCGCGTAGCCAGGGGGCGGCTGAGGGGGCTTTAGCCCCCTGTCAAATTTTTTGAAAAAATTGTTAATTAAAAACACAATAAAACTCGAAAACGGTGTAGGTAAAAACTTTTCTGGCTACGCCTCCGCATGGTATTCGCATCATGGTTTTTCGGCAACTTCGGGTGGCCTGTTCACCATAATATTTTAAAGGGGCCTGGAACTAAAGGCAGCACTTCGTTATATAACTTCGGGGTGTTGTACGAAAATATTACAAAAGATGTCTCAAAGGGGCATGCCCGTGCGTTTCAAAAAGTTAAGGCGGGGACGAGCAATTTTTTTTGAATCGTTCTATTTTTCACTCGTTTTGCGTCAAATCTAATATTAATGACCCTATACTACTTTTAAAAACTAGGCAAAAACTTAAAAAATCTGAATGCGGATGCATGTGAAACTTGATCGAGAAAGAAAAAAAGTGCTGGTCCCCGCCTTTTCTCCGTGTCGGGCACGGGCATGCCCCTTTAAGGACAACTTAAAAAAACGTTACTTGCGGTTCCCTGGTAATTTGTTCTAATTCATGAAGTAAATTCAACATATGGCCAAAGTAAGGAGATATGGCTGTTTCAAAGTGTCCATATTTCTTGAAAACCCTTCAGAATTCTGGAGACAACGTTTATTAACCCTAGTTTTACCCTATTTTGAAGTCATGATGGCTTATAGAGTAAGACGCTACTGTTAGAACGGGCTTCGTAATTGTATATGTGAAACTTATCTAAAAATAAAAAAGTGAAACATGACTCAAACTCTGAAACTGCGTAACCTATTATCATTCTAAAAGTGCATTTATTCATGATGACCAATGTGGTCGACGTGGTCAGTAGCCTGACCACGTTGCCTATGTCACCTTAAATTTGGTTATATTTGTACCAGGTATCGTCATACAAGCCCACAAAATATCTCATTTGGAAACTGAGATTAAGGTCTACACAGATTATTATACCTTTTTCTAAAAGTGCTTTATAATAGCCAAAAGAAGGTTCACAAATCTGAAATGACCACTGGTGGTCAGCGTGGTCGTTTTATGGTTCAGATTTTTTTCAAGACTATAAAAGAGATTTAGATATTCTTCTATGCTGCACAGTTAGGTCCTATGTTCCTTGGCCCAGTAGAATTCAACGAAGAGATGATTGCTGACTACAGATGGTGTGCCAAAACTGAATTGGATGAGCTGATCAAAGGAGTCCCTGGCAGTACAGATTATAGGAGACGTCTAAAAAGAATTCTGCTGGAATAAATCTAGTGTACAAAAATAGTGTTTCTTGTTATGTTTGTGAGCTGAAGACGTTAGTTAGTGTAATAAAGCAAATCTTTGACTTTAGTTTTCAAATAAGAAGATCTGCAAGTTTCTGAGAAAAGAGGAGGCGTCGCTGGTCTAGCCAGCCGAATTCGCGAACTTCCATGATTGTCCCGCATGTTGCCAAAACCTCACAAACTTTTCGCAATAACGTCGAGTTCGGTGAGTTATGGAAACCTCTACTACTGCTTTTAGTCGCCGTTGCTCCCTCCGTTGTTTACTTCTTAAAAGGTGAGTTTCCTTCGATTTATCAGCCAGCTATGACTCGACAACCATAGTAGAGAGGATGATCGGAGCTTTCATCTGTGGAGCCAATGAATGGAGTGCTCAACCAACTTTAGTAACCTACTAAGTACACAAGAATCCCAAGCTTAGCGGCCAGTGAAGTCTCAAACGTAGTCCGAATCACAGAGGATGACGACGGTGTTGTCCAAAAAGACTTACACGAATGGGTTCTTCCTTATCCTTTATCCGAGGCACATCTTTTATGGCTCTATCACAATTGTAAGTGTAAATGTAATGTAAGTGTAAGTGTAAATGTTTTTGGTATTGTGAAGACACCTTACATTTACACTTACATTTACACTTACATTTACACTTACACTTACATTTACACTTTCAGTTACCCCTTCACAATACAAATGTTAATGTAAATGCAAATATTTTACTTATTAATTTTTATTGCTAAAATCCTGCTTATTTATCAACAATATATATTTTTTGAATTTAACTGCTAGTAGTGGAAAGTTTTCAATTAAAGGGCCTGACCTCTTCCTACTCGGTGGTCCCCGCCAATTCAAAAATTTTCCCTTGATCATTAAACTTCTGTACGGATTTTTCCGCTAGGTTTCTAACAAAACTAAGCCTAAAATTTGATTTCAGGCCTAGTTTTGTTAGAAACGTGGCGGAAAAATCCGTACAGAAGTCCAATGATCGAGGAAAATTTTTGAATTGGCGGGGGACCACCGAGTAGGAAGAGGTCAGGCCCTTTAATGATATTCTTAATCAAACTTCAATCAAATCATATTTTCTTGGAAATCCACACTACCGGCACCATTAAAAAATTCAACAAGCTTCTTGCGGATTTCCTTTGCACTACGGCTCCCTCGTTCTCTATTTTCAGTCACTGTTATACCAGGCCAAGCTCTGAAGGCTGCCACTACTCTGTCAAGCACAATTTCCTCCTCCATATTCTCTCTTAAAAAGTTGTGCAAAACACAGATTGCCCACACAATATCATCGGCTGTTTCATGGGAGCACTCGATAGGCTTTAGTAGAATTCGCCACTTCATTGCCATGATGCCGAAAGTGTTTTCAATGCGGTTTCGGGCTCGACTGATGCGGTAGTTGAAGATTTTTTCATCGTGTTCCATGTGAGCTTGCCCAAAAGGTTTCATCATATAGTTGGACAGAGGGAATGCTCCATCGCCAAGGAAATAGCAAGGAATTTTGATGTGGCTGTTGGGCAGAAGTTTAGCTGGAGGAAGGTTGAGAGAGCCATCTTCTATAGCTGTCTTAAAAGCAGAAACACCATAGATTCCGGCATCACTCTCTGAATTTTGAGGAGGCTATCCTTACAACTCTTACCAAGATCAACTCGTCTCCAAGCGTAGATATCTCTTCCAGTGCAAAGACGGTTGATGAGATTTACAAGCGAATCCAGAACGCAGAGCAGCCGAAAACTCTCTTGGAATTCAAAAAAGACATCAACAAAATTTGTAGTGAGTATGAAGAGTGGCTTGTCAACCGAGAATAGTTCATTAGTATTTCAGATAAAAATATCGATATTTGTTTTTAAAAATCCATATTTGTTTTTAAAAATCCATATTTGTTAAAAAAAACACATATTTAGCAATAAAAACGAAAATAAGTGAAAACTTTGCATTTACACTTACATTGGTATTGTGAAACCGTAAGTGTAAATGTAAGTGTAAGTGTAAATGTTTTTGGTATTGTGAAGACACCTTACATTTACACTTACATTTACACTTACACTTACACTTACATTTACACCTTCAATTGTGATAGAGCCATTAAGAAAATTTGAGCTGCTGTTATCACTACGTTTCTATTCACCATAAGCTTAATTGATGGCTGAAAATAAGAGAAATTATTAATATTTACCGTTATCCTTTTGCTCAAACCTGCTCGGTTAAGCTTTTGGTTAATAAAATTGTAGTGAAAACAAGTCAAAACTTCACTTGAAAATATGGCCCGGATAAATAATAAGTACCCACAAATAAAAATTTATACAGTGGATCTACGGTATAGTGCGACCTCAACATAGTGGAAATCCTGATGTGGCGCAACTGGTTTCTAGTCCCCTCAGTCACTCAGTTACTTTCCCCCTCAGTTACCTTCCAACCTAGTAAAAAAAATTTTAAATTACGGGGCGGGACAATTCCGTCCCGCCCGCCGTCCCGAAATCCCGCCTGAACATTTTTCAACAATATCCCATCCCGGTGTCCTGTCCAGAAAAAAAATTAATTTAAAAAAATTGGTGAGGGAGGTAGGTAGGCTAACCCTACTTCAAAGGCGGCATTATAGTGAACAGAGTGTAGAACGTCAGTCAGAAAAAAGACTCAATTTGACTGGGCCCAATTTGAAATGGCCCAATGTTGGGCGTGCCGCAAATTACAGTTAATTTCGTTGATCCGAATAATTTTTGCGGTCCTTTTTTAGTCTCATCTTTTGTTTGCTTCACACGTTATTGTTTTTTTAAGCTGGAGCATAAATGGATACAGTCGAGTCCCGCTAACCCGGCACCCCAAAAAGTTCGTTCCCGCCTTGGGTCCGACACTTTTTTAACCCAATTTTCGAAGTATTTTTTCAATTGAGTTTTTACAGTCTGATAGCAAATATCGTGAGGATTCCGATTTTGCCGATCGTTTTTCAAAAACCTAATATTTTTGGCTCTAAAAGACCAAAACCCCGCTAACCCGGCACCCTTTTTAAAAATATGGTGCCGGGTTAGCGGGGTTTTGGTCTTTTAGAGCTAAAAATATTAGGTTTTTGAAAAACGATCGGCAAAATCGGAATCCTCACGATATTTGCTATCAGACTGTAAAAACACAATTGAAAAAATACTTCGAAAATTGGGTTAAAAAAAGTGTCGGACCCAAGGCGGGAACGAACTTTTTGGGGTGCCGGTTAGCGGGACTAGACTGGGTGCACTACGTTTCACCGTCACTGTTTTCACCGTTCACTATTTTCACCGTCACTATTTTCACCGTCACCTATTTTCACCGTCACCTATTTTCACCGTCACTATTTTCACCGTCACTATTTTCACCGTCACCTATTTTCACCGTCACTATTTTCACCGTCACTATTTTCACCGTTCACTAAATTCACCGTCAGCACTTTAGGACCGCTTTTTAGATCTAAATTTTTCTAAAATTTAAACAGTCTTGGTACCAAATTGTAGCCCTGAATGTCAGCTATATTTTGGTACTACAAATTCTGAAAAAATAAAAAAAAATTAGAACTAAACTTTAGAAGGCGTTCAATCTCACACTTTTTCATCACGGTAGAACGCAGGGTGAGCGTCTTTTAAAGTTTAGAACCAAAATTTTTCGTTTTTTTTCAGAAATTGTAGTACCAAAATGTAGCTGACATTCAGGGCTACAATTTGGTACCAAAATTTTTAAAGATTTCGAAAAATTTAGACCTAAAAAGTGGTCCTAAAATGCTGACGGTGAATTTAGGTGACGGTGAAAATAGTGACGGTGAAAATAGGTGACGGTGAAAATAGTGACGGTGAAAATAGGCGACGGTGAAAATAGTGACGGTGAAAATAGTGAACGGTGAAAACAGTGACGGTGAAACGTAGTGCACCCACTAGACTGTATCTAGCTCGATAAAAAAATACGCGAATCAGTGTTTTATGAGTGTTTTATTTTTATTTTCACACCAGCATGTAGTCCGAAATCTTTAGTTTCTAGTGAGCTGTCAACTGACTCGATGTATTTCTGAAAAGTTTGAGAACACCCATTTTTACGGAACAACTAGTGTATCCTAAAAATAGGTATTTCTCAAATTTTTGATAACTTCATCGAATCAGTTGATATCTCATTAAAACGAGAGATTCTGGCTACACGGTGATGTAAAAATAAAAAATTACGATTAGAAAAACACTCAGAAATATTCGTTTGTACTATCAGCGGCAAAAAGAAGCTTTTTAACCGCAAAAAAGCCTTTAAAGGGGTAAAATATCGATTACCGACGGTCAATGAATTTTTTTTTAAATTTTTGATCAAAATCGTCAATTTTCAGGCCAAAAGTTTCTGGAAAGTCGGCCCAATACCAAAATCTCATCCTGAATCCGAATCCGTTGAGATCAGATCGAAATAATTTTCATGGGCTGATATATAGCTATTTTGAGTAGATGGTCAGGAATTTGGCACCATTCACCTATTTTAATGGGTATCTCAGTCTATAAAAAATATTTTGATCTGATCTCAACGGATTCGGATTCAGGATGAGATTTTGGTATTGGGCCGACTTTCCAGAAATTTTTGCCCTGAAAATTGACGATTTTGATCAAAAATTTTGAAAAACAAATTCATTGACCGTCGGTAATCGATACCCGTCCTTTAAAGGGGCATGCTCGTGCGTTAAGGCGCGAACCAGCAGTTTTTTTCGAATTTTTTCGAATCATCCTATTTTTCACTCGTTCTGCGTCAAATATGATATAGATGACCTTATACTGCTTTTAAAAACTAGACAGAAAACTTAAAAATCTGGACCATAAAGAACGTAAAAATTTATCGAGAAAGAAAAGAACTGCTGGTTCGCGCCTTTTCTTCCATCGGGCACGATCATGCCCTTTAAAGGGGCATGCCCACGCCAATAAGTCTGATTTCAAATGTTTGAATTCCCGGCACCAGTTTTTCAGATGAAGACAAATAAATTTGAATTTGTTTCTCATTTCAAAATTTTTTATGGCCTTGCACACAATGGTGGATTGTAAATTCAGCAATCCTCACTCGGAAATGGCCATAACTCTTTTTAAAAATTTTCCAAAAATTATTCCTTTCGTGCCATTTTGTAGCTAAGCGCTAACTGTGCGACATGTTTCTTTTTATCGCCCTTCTTGTTTACCCTGTTTCATATAAAATGTGGTCGTTGTGCACGTTTCTTGTTCAATGCTTGTTTTGGCTTTATGCTGCGGTAAGAGTAGGATTTGTATTGTTTTCAGGTTTATTTCGCTGATCTGCAAATTCAAAATCTCAATCGCTAGACAAAATGGTTGGCCGAGTTCGTACCAAGACAGTCAAGAAGGCTTCGCGAAATATCATCGAGAAGTACTATCCCAAGTTGACGCGTGATTTCCACACCAACAAGCGAATTTGTGAGGGTAGGTTATATTCACCGCTATTTTAACACATATTTGACCTTATACCTTTCAGAAATAGCAGTGATCCCGAGCAAAAAGATGAGAAATCGAATTGCTGGGTATGTTTTCTTGATTTGTGTTTCAAGTTTGTGACAATTTCGCTTTCTATCCACTACCATAATTTTGTAAAAGCGTGTGCCGAAATTTTGTTCTGCTTCATACTGCTTCCTAAATCCTGCCTCCTAGTCACAATCCACTCTATTTAGGTTCACCACCCATTTGATGAAGCGTATCGAGAAGGGACCAGTTCGTGGCATCTCCATTAAGCTGCAGGAAGAGGAACGTGAGCGTCGCGACAACTACATGCCCGAGATTTCTTATCTGGATCCCTCTCTCCATCCGTCACTCGCCGTTGACCAGGAGACTAAGGAAATGATCGAGCATTACGTAAGTCATCTTTAGCTTGGGTGGGTGGACATGAGGCACGTCCGTATTTTTAGGGCTGAGCATTCCAGTTGAGCTGAAGAGCGCTGCTCGTCGTTAAGAATCCAACAGAATCGAAGTTGCAGTCTCATTTGTTGTTATTCCTGGTGTTTGTCAATCGTGTGTTGGGAATAAAATATGCTCGTAGTCTCTGTGGAACTCATGTTTTCTGAGATTATGTCACTATCTAGGTGGTTTTATCGGTGGATGGAGTCACATTGGCTCAGTTAAAAATTACAAGGTGATTTCTTCACGGATTTGAGTTTTGTGAGTGTTATGTAAGCGGGTTTCATAGCGCTGCGTGAGTCAGCGATGAAAACTAATTTTCTCGCCAAGAAACTCACAAAGTCAAAAGGGCAAGTAAGTTTATCCTTCGGGGGGTTGAGGGTTCTATTAGGGCGGTTAAGATTCAAACACTTGCCTATGTTTTTTCTTACACGTTTCCATTTATAAAGTAGTTTGTTGCGTTTTCGGTATCGGTATTCCGTTTTTCAAAGCCTAAGACAATCATCAAAAGGGGCTGAGGTACTTTAATCTTTTAACATGGTAAAATGGAGTGTCAGAAGGCAGAAGCCTAAAAATCCAAAACGACACTTTGAATAGCGAAATATGAATAGATTAAGCGAGCTGAGATTTAAGATTTGTAGTAGTTTGGGTGCGATTAAGCGTGGGTAGAGTACCCGCTACTTTAATATAAGCAGGGTAATTTGCCAAGTACCTCTCGGAGATCATACACATGATGTTATCAAGCGAGAAAATAATTTCCGAAATTGTTTTATCGTGGTCACTATGTAGGTATGAATGTACACAGGCACAACCTATATACAATGATCAAATAAAATGGCGGTAGGATTATGTCACGGTAGAACTTTGTCCGGTAGAGCTTCGTCGTTTACACCTTCCATCCTATGGCAAATGGGATCCGTTTATGTTTGGTTGAAAAATTAACGGACTTATAAAATTACAATTGGTGTCGCGGAATGGCATTTGGACGAATAACTGAGACGAAAAATTGCTTGACCTAAGAAGCGAGTTATTGACCAATTGAACTCGATAAATAAAGCTGTGCAAGAAATGTAAAATTCAATATTTTCAAGATGAGAAACCAAAAATTACAAACCGAGACTCGTTTTGTCCCTAAAATTTGTATTGCTGAACAAGATGATAAGTGTTACGGAAAAAAAGATCGCAAACTGTGAGACGACTAGAGAAACACGATAAGAACGTTTGAAATGAGAAACAAATTCAAATTTATTTTGTCTTCATCTGAAAAACTGGTGCCCGGGAATTCAAACATTTGAAATGAAACTATTGGCGTGGGCATGCCCTTTAAAGGACCATACTTGTTGATGACAATGGGAATTTGGCAAATTCAAATGCGCACGGGACATTTTTTTATTCCGAAATTATTTTTTTGAAACATTTATGGGTATTGAGAATAAGTGATGAAAACAATACAGCAGACACGGGAATCGAACTGAGACCGATGTTCACCGAACTACGCTGTTATACCACTGAGCTACCTGAATCACTTATATAAAGTATGTTTTCTATTATTATATTCCAACAACACATAATTCAAAAATTATTTTTGGAGTAAAAAAAGTGTCCCGCGCGCATTTGAATTTGCCAAATTCCCATTGTCATCAACAGGTATGGTCCTTTAAAGATTAATGATTTACAGCTTTCTACCCTCCTTTAATCGGCAAAAAACTTTGCCAATAAAAAATGGACAATACTTTTTTTGGCGCAAAAATACTTTTTTTTGGCGCAAAACCACTTTTTTGGCACAAATTTTGTTTTGCGTAATTAAATTGAAAATGTTCAACTTTTTAAAAAGTTTCAACATCGTCATGTAGCCCTTAATCTCCAGTTTCTATTAAGGTATCATTTATTGCATCATCTTCATAAAATGTAATACAAAAAGCTAAAAGTATGAGCTAAATTGTTGTTTTGGTTTGGTTCATACTTTTAGCTTTTTGTATTACATTTTATGCAGATGATGCAATGAATGATACCTCATTAGAATTTAGAAGAGCGTGGCTACATGACGATGTAAAAACTTTTTAAAAAAGTTGAAAATTTTCAATCTAATCACGCAAAACAAAAATTTGAGCAAAAGTGGATTTGCGCCAAAAAAAGTATTTTTGCGCAAAAAAAAAGTATTGTCCGGTTGATTTGTCCTGTTGAATCTGAGATTCGCACCGGGAATGAACAGGGAATATTCCCATCACCCAACCTTAATAGAATGACTATTTTAATTCAAATTAGTTTTGTTTCCATAGGAAAAACTGGTGCCGGCAGTTCAAACATTTGAAATGGCTGAAATTGTTTTTACCTCGTCAAATTATTCTTTCACCCGTCGAATCGTAAAAATGTGTTTTTATCTTCAAAAGTTTATCACTTTTCTCAACATTTTCACATCAAAATGTAGCCCTGAATCTCGGCTTTCTAACAAGCTATCAACTGAGTTTTGAGATTTCAAAAACTTAGAGAAAAAAGTTTTGTATGGACCAAATTTTTCGAAAAATTTGTTCTATAAAATGACTTTTTTTCTCTAACTTTTTGATATCTCAGTGAGTTAGTTAAAAGCTGGTTGAAAAGCTGAGTTCCCGGGCTACACGCTGGTATAAAAACTTGAAAAAAAACTGAAAGAAAACGTTTGAGAAATACTCAAAAGAACCGAATTTTTACGATTTAACGGGATAAAAGAATAATTTGACGGGGAAAGTACTTACAGCCATTTACAAATGGACTTATTGGTGTGGGCACGCCCCTTTAAAGGGGGAGGGAACTTTACATACGCATCGCTTTTGACGAAAGTTCTAGTCCTCTGGGGTGTTTTAATTTACTTTTTTAGTAAGTTTTTTGACTATTAGGTCAAGTATCATCGAGTAATCGATTGCAGCCATTTACAGCACTGCTTTGCTGTCATCAACTGCCTCAATTTGCGATTTTTGGCAATGACTATCAAAATCAAAGGAAACTAGCCAAAATGATGCGTACTAGGAACTGAGATTTTTTGCGGTTTCAATTTACATTATTTTATACAACTGTATGTTAAAAATGACGACAAGAAGCAGGGCTACATTTTGAGTGCAAGGTTGCAAATAAGTATGTGAATTAAAATTGGGGAAAAACGTCACTTCCAGGATACTACCGAAAAGTACTGGTATAGTCCTATTGAGGATTTCATCAAATTGGATTTTCTATATTTTAGCCCTAACTTTATACCGACTTTTTATCTGTATGATAATAGCAAATGAAAGCCAGAAGCTTGGCTACATTTTGACACTAAACTTGTAAAAAAAAGAGAAAAAAATAAGGTCTGCAGCCGTGGTAGTCGAACCTGTGACCTGAGGCGATGTGTATATAAGGGTTGACTGTATCATAGATAAGACAGATAAAACCTTTTATTATGAGAACAACGTTTTGGAGCTATTTCTTGAACATTCTGCTTACTTCAAAAAATGGTTTTCTCATTTACTGTGGGTTTTTTCCAAGTATTGTGTTATTTTTCACGCAAAGAGTTAGATCAGTTGCAAACTGTGAACAAAAAAATTGCACTTTTAATCCAGCACCTTTTCAAAAGTCGTGCTCCATTCAGATTTTTCAAATATTTGTTCTTGGATGCTCTGGGCGAGTGCTATGTAAATGGACGCAATGGTGTTATTTATGGCCAGGAAGTGTGCATATACGGTCCAATTACCATTGATATGCCACCAAATGATGTTGACTTAGAGGGTTGGATAGGCAAGCCTGCTCCAATCCATGCAATGTGTTGTATTTGGAGAGAACTTTGCTGTCGAACCAAGTTTTATGAGCTGCACAGCCTTCTTCATCTCAATTTTTGAGAGTAAAAGAAACAAATATTGTGTTTTTGGAAACTAAATACAGCTCTGAAATCATTCTGAAAATGGCCCAGCTTAGCCACTTGTGGAAAGGACAACGTTTGCGAATAAGTATGTATTACCCTAACCTACCTGCCAAACTGCTTCAATTTTCGGCCACAGCCCAGATTTTGGTGGTTCAAATATTCTTTAATTGTGTGAATGCTTATAGAGGCAAACAATTACATAATCGGAGGGAGCTGTACATTGAGAAAGTAGGTGAGAAAAGTGTAGCGTTAGTTCCAGGCACTTCTCCTTTTGACTATTCCAATTGCGGCAGTGCCATCAATTACTGGTGATAATCTATGGAAAAACAGAAGTTAATATTGCTGATGTGGTCAACTATTTGAACACAAACCCTTTGGCAAACAATCTGCCCGAGAATTATTCTTGATGACTGGTTACCTTTCACAATTAGACCCTGACCAATTGCTTGTATCACTTCAAAAAGTAAACTATTTTATGTCAAAAATTTTGAATACAGTTGCCGCTCGATTTAACGACACCCCAAAAGTTCGTTCCCGCCTCCGGTCCGACACTTTTTAGCTCGATTTTCGAAAACTTTTGACCGTTTTCTTTTGACAGTCTGATTCCGATTTTGCGGATCGTTTTTCAGAATCATGAAATTTTTTCTTCAAAAAATCCAAATTTCGATTTAACGACACCCTTTTATCAAAAATGGCGTGGTTAAATCGAGATTTGGATTTTTTTGAAAAGAAAAATTTCATGATTCTAAAAACGATCAGTAAAATCGGAATCCTTGCGATATTTGCGACCAGACTATCAAAATAAAACGGTCAAAAGTTTTCGAAAATAAAGCTAAAAGAACATGTCGATCTTAGGCGGGAACGAACTTTTTGGGCGTCGTTAAATCGAGCGGCAACTGTACTCGCAAATTTAGTTGGTCTCGAACATAAAATTCTGTTTGGTACAGAAAAAGGAAATTGGTACAGAAAGAAGTGAATTTGTTACAAAAAAGTATTTTCCGCAATATATTGGTTTATTTTACAGAGGTTTCTTAGTGATTCAAGCTGCTGTTCTTATGCTTTAATGTTTTACTATTGGAAAAGGGATACCGAATTCCATGTTATATTGTCAATGCTAAAACAGGGAGAAATTAAAACTTTACATGATTTGTGTGCCATCAATTAACAATCCAACAACACCTACATTCTGCTGCATTGCGCGAAGAGATAAACTTTCTCACGACGGTACTTTTCTAATTCTAATTTTAATTATCAATTTGATATTACAGATGGAAAAGATGCCTACTCAAATCAGCAAATGGTTGATCTAATGTTCAAGATGGTTTTCGAACAGAACTATAGTTACAAATAAGCCTTTTTTTGAAGAAGTTATGAATGAGAGTTATATATACGATGTGTGACAAAACCATGTGGTCATCCACTTGGATAAAAATATTTTCGGTTCCAAAACCTATTTTCTGCACTAATTCGAGCATTCTAAAGATGGTTTGATAAGATGTTCGATCTAAAGATGGTTTGATAAAGATGGTTTGACTTTCTCGATGTGTCCGAGGCTATCAGCAACATCAAGGAGCTCACCAAAAAGTACGCCTCTCAGAATCTATCATCTCCCGAGAAGTGTGCCATCGTCTTCAAAAGCAATGGCATGTTGGAGTTGAAGAAGGCAGTCAGAGCTCGTTTAAGTCCTTTTGCTTCGAACGCATATTGTGAAACCATCTTCGCTTTGGTCAAAAGAATCTGGACTGATGAGAAAAACCGTCTTGAAGTGCCTACCGTCAATGCCCTCGTCTCAATCAAGTCAACTCCGTTGAAGTGTGAGGAAGCTTTCGACTACTTTCTGCAAAACAAGGATCTTCTCAAGGAAGCGCAGAGAAGAAAAAAATATAGAAATAATGATTAGTGAGAAGTAATTTGTGAGGTTTATTGTTGTAATGCGAATAAATATTTTCTGTCCTGCTTTTTAAAGATTTTTTATTCAAAATCCTGCTTTTTAAGATCCAGGTCCTGCTTTTGAGATTTTTCCCAGGGTGGCCAGACGCAAATTACACAACCACCTAACAAAATTGGATACATATGCCCTTACCCGGTCGACTCCGAATTTCGGTATTCATCCAGAGGTAGTCTCCTTGTTCACTTAGAATGCGCTGCAGTAGTCGTAAAAAGTAAGATAACAAATAAGATAGCATTACGGAAATCAGCCAGGCAAAAGTGCTACATATCCAATTTTTTCAGGTTACTGCGTAATTTTGACTTACCCTGTATGTCTGTCCATTTTGAGGTGATATTGAACTTAAACGAATAAAATATTGTCATGAGCATTTGTATTTTGATGGAATTTTCGGATTCTTGTATTCATGCGCAGTGTAATTGTCTGGCAGGCTTAATTTTCAATGAGTGAAGAGTGAAGTGAGTCTAGTGAAGAGTTTACAGGCTCCTCTGATCACCGAGTACATAATAAGGAAAGTAGTTTGAAACATTACGGTAGCCCTTTTTTCACCGACAAAATTGTGTTTATCTACCAAGTGCTTGCTATATAGCTGTTTAACTTAGGCTTGATCCGCCTAGTTCCAAATTGTTTACAAATACTGAGCTATATCTGTCCTCGGTTGCAAATTGACTGTTTGGGAAATTCCTCTGCTAGGAGGTGAACTTGACTATAGAATGCAAACCTATGCTATTGCTCTCAATTGCTGCCGCAGCCAAGTATAAGATGATGACTAGTCGCGAAGAGGTAGGCGATTCGAAGATGTAGCCATCTTTCTGAATAGCCCAGAAGAGCCCGAAAATCTCCCAAAAAAAAACAAAAAAAGGTCAAACGGCCCAGGGGGTCAATTGTCCAGGCGGTCAATTGTCGCGGACCCGATATGAAACCATTATGTTGGTAGCAAACATGTACAACCACTGGCATCTTAAACCTAAATAGACACCTAAAAGAGTTCATCAAGGCGCTGTTAGGCGCTTGTTCACCTGTAAAAACACTTTTGAATAGCCGCAATGCGAAATTGTCATTTGATTTGGCAAAATATATTCTGGTCAATCTCTTAACTTTATCTGTTTCTTTATTTTCATTTGTTGTAACGCAAGGGTATGCCTGTGCGTTCTGTAAAATCGTGGCGGGACAGAAGTTTTTTGTTTTCAAAGATTTTGTTATTTTTAGTTTTGTTGTTGACAAACTACTTTCAGCCTTATACCACAATGTAGCCCTGGGTTTTCTTTCTTTCTTTCTCTTTCCTATGCTTTACCGACTATAGATGATTCAAATTTTGAACGAAAATTTTATCGAAACAAAAACTTACTAGTATTAGGTCCAGTACCCAGAAATTAGAATTTTTAAGTCGAGTATTACTTTGGTATAATTGTTTCTATTTTCAGAAAATTTGTCACGTGAGCCGCTTTTTGTATGATGTTTGATTAAGCTGCAACACCTGATTTTTCAGCAACTATGGCTGCTATCGGACCCGTGAAACTTCGCTTCTCAAGGTTTTGGCGCATAGAGGTCCAAGCGATTTCAAGACACACGTTGCATTTTCTATCCGTTGGTCTAGAATCAGTGAGTCAACTATAAGAAAGGTAATTTGACTCTGCAAAGTTTGATGCCATAAAATTTTTCTGTGTTTTCAGGTTTCCTATTGTGCTAACAAAAAGTGTCTTTTGGCTGGTTCTTTAAAGTAGGCAAATATCACTGCTGTAAATTTAAATTTTCTCAAATAATACGTTTAGGTTGTTAAACATCAACGGTACAAGATTACTTTCCCGAAGCCTCCCGAGCACACGGATGATGAACAGTTGAAGCAGAACAAAGTGAATGTGACCGAGGTTTAATTTTATATATTATTTATTTCTTTAAATCAGAAAAAATCTGTATTCAAATTAGTGGAAGAACAGTGTGTTTCTGGAGTTTTCGAAGTCTGTATTTTCGCCATAGCGTTTTCACTGATTGAATACCGAAACTCTGTAAAGAATGTTTGGCTCAGCTCCATATAGCAATATTTTGTTATATGGTATCGAAGAGACGATTTTTGTTTAGTTTTCCTGCGGCTTGGTCTTTCCGTATAAAGTACTAAATGACTGTGGCATAATTCACGAGGAGAATAAGCAGACTGCATTAAAAAACAAATTTTCAGAGCAAACTGAGTAGAGTTGCGTTTACAGATATATTGAACTCTCGATTTAACGAAACTCTTAAATTAACGAACATTTTTTCGGATCCCTACTAATAAAGCCCCTAGCTTACAAACGCACAAAAGCCTCATTTTTCAACGTTCCAACCCATACATGCTTGAAACATGATTTGAGGTAGCAGTCAAGACTTTTTGGCAGATCTTTTTTTGATAAAAATTGGTTTTTTTTTCTGCCCTGGAAGGCCAAGCCAAATACTTGTTTTAAAATGTTTTGTTTTTTAACTAGAGCTAAGCAACAAAAACGTTAGGTTCCAGTTGTCAAAAGAATATTTATTTTCTTATTTTTTTTACTCTTGAGGGGTATCAAGGCATCCTTAAATTACTTTGGTCCCCAAGTCAAAGTGTCAAAATTTGTCATTAATCCTTTTGCAGAAAAGTGTCGACTGCACCTGAAAGATACTTTAAGCATGTATTGGCTGCTAAAACATTCAAAAAACGAGGATTAAAGGCGTTTTTGAACTAGCTGTATAGTGTACTCGTGCCATTCTCGATTTAACGAACATTTCAGTAAGATTGTTCACCAACACTCGATTTAACGAACACTCGATTAAACGAAACTCTCGATTTAACAAACATTTCTGTTGGTCTCCAGAGGTTCGTTAAATCCAGAGTTGACTGTACCGTACTTTCTCTAATAACCCCACCTCTCTAATAATCCCCACCCCTGTTTTTTTGACTAGGATCTTAGAGTTAGAGTCATTTTTAATTGACATTTTCAAGAACTTCGGGGATCAAAAAATATTCCCACAGTAGGATTATTAGAGAGAATACGGTATTTGGGTTTGTCAGAGCAAAAAGTACGAGGGAATGTTAGAATTTCTGGACTGACCTTATTGACTCAAATAGTATGGCAAAAAGCATATAACAGTTTAAAAATTTTAGATCAATAAGTCTGCCGAGGAGGAGCCAAATCAAAGGCTTCTGAACGGTAAGAATATTTTAATCGTAATTTTTTGATTATGTTATTTTTTTAGTCAACCATCGACTGGCTGGAGCAGTTTCTAGCAAAGACAAGCAGCTTTTGGAGAAGGATAAGCAGCTTCTGGAGAAAGATCAAGATTTGTCTAAGTTCCTTCTATCCTTCAAAGAGACCAACGAAAAGTTGCAACAAGCGCTAAGAGAAGTTGCGGAAGCGTCTGCTGCAAAAACGGAATTGGTTAGTAATTTATTTATTTCGAAGACAATTCATCTCTCTTAATGAATCCAAATAACTATTTTTGAACATCATTTCGCGGGATTGTCAGGACTGTAATCGAAATTATCCTACTTTGTGTAGTATTCCCCCCCCCTGACTTTAGCGATGTATATATTAGACCAGGCATACATTTAATTTTTTCTTAGCTAACACAATCTCTAGTGAGTATCTTTTTCAATTTGGTCGAGCACCTGAAACTGTTTCCATATTTTCAAGCGGTTGAGAAATCGGGTGGGGGGGGGTGGTGGATTTTTGCAGAGCGGAAATAGTGCTTTTTCGTTGAAAAGAATTTTTCAAAATACAGTCAGTATTCTAAATAAGCTACACCCTCGGCACCGATCTTAGCTGTAGCTTAAAGATAGTGTAGCTTATAGAGAAGTTTGACTGTCGTCAAAATTTAAAACCTGAACAAAATCACCTTTTCAGTTTGAAATTTCATCATATTATTCATGATTTTCTGAAACTAATGGAACCAATTTAGAAGTTCGCCAATGATGAAATTCTACGACTACATTCCATGCTGAGTGCTCGCGGTGTGATTGAGTATTTTGACAAGTTCGTGAACTTTATTTTTTATGGCCATGTATTTACTGGTGGGTTGAAATTCGATGGAGGTAATTGAAACGAATTGCTTCGTTGTTCCATATGCACAATATACGTGTAATCATTTTACAGCATGGGTAGTCATATCATGTGTAATCATTTTACAGCATGGGTCATGCCCGTTGGTTATTTTTGAATAGTCCGAGTCAGAATGAGAACGCACTCATCTTGCCTGAGGATGAGCATATGCTTTGTAATTTGTTGAGCAATATACCAGAATATACACTATTAATTCTCGGATCTCATTCTGAGTCATAATAAGTGGGTGCTCATTCTGACTCAAAATAACCAAAATTAGTCAAAGATACAAAAACATGCGTATTTGATCATAGAAAAAAGTTAGAGCACCGAAAGCGTGGCCAAAGTTATTGGATCATCTAGTCTATTTATTTGAAACATCTTTTTTATTTCAGGAAGTCTCTGATGCCAATGTCTAAAAGAGGCCTACTCAGAAACAAAAGATATGAATACATATGCGAAACTAGCTCAGTGTTCCGTCAGCAGCTCAAACTCTTCTTCGGGCAGATGCCTAACTCAGTGACAATTGGTGATCTAGCTGAGAAAATCTTCTCAAATGCATCAGCAGACGTCCACTCCTTTGACAAATCGAAGGGTGTTCAGATCTCAGCAATTAATTACTCTCAAGACGAAGTGAAAATGTTGCAGTCTGTTTGTGCCTCCATTCCATGTAATTTCTCGATTGAATAATCGACTTGTTTTGTGCCCGGCTCGCTAAATAAAATATTTATGTTTCATCGGAAAGTCTTCTATGGTCCTAGTGCAGAAGCGGTTGCCAAAATTTGCCCTGGTCCCCCCTGTTATTTTTTTTGCGAAATATGCCTTGTTCATTATAGTTATATCAATATAGTGATCATGGTGATTATGGTTAAAATGATCACCTTTACCATGATCACCTTCAAACAGCAGGGGGACCAAGCTGTTTTTCAATAAAAAACAACAGGGGTGTCCAAGGCAAATTTTGGCAACAGCTTAACTGCACTAGCGCCACTAGTCTGCTATCGTTACAATACAAATAGGTTGACCAAGTAACAGGCCATTTTTCAATATATTGGCTATAAAATATGACTCAGTATGATCAAAATATGGCACCTCGGGACGTTTCACCCCTAGGACATTTCACACCCCGAGCCATATGTACTTTCACATATGCACCATTTTTTACTTTTGTATATTCTTTTGCGGATAGTATAGAGATGAATACCGTTTCCCCTGCCCCTATCCTCAAAAATCGCTGTAACTGGCATTCAATAGACTCAGGCAGGGTAGGCCAGCGTATGTTAGGCAGGATCAAAAAATGTCGATGTACTTTGTCCGGAGTCTGGGACGCATACTTGGGTAGTTCTTACTGCAGTTTTTTAACGGAACATTTATGGGGAGGGTTCTTGTTCTTTACTAGGTTCGATTCAGTTTGCCCCTTCTAGCTACCCTCTTCCTGGTCATCCTCCTCCAATATTCTCTCGTTCTTGGTATTCCACTCCTGCCTACCTCCTTCTGATTACCCTTCTTGTTAACCCTTCTTCTATGTACCTCTTGCTGGCTACTCTTCTTCTGGATATTTCCTCCTGGTCACTCCTTGCTGGCTACCTCTTTCTAGGTACCCCCTTCGTGGGCTCGAACATGAAAATCTACTCGAATCCAGGCTGATTTAGAGGGACTTCAAACATTTTTCAGAGCCACCTCGATTTCACGGTTTTGTGCTTGAAAGATAAGAACTGAGAAAATTAATTTTAGTATTCCAGAATGATATGTGGCATAAGTTCAAAAAAATTGGCACAAAAATTGGGCTTGAACAAAAAAATCCAACCAAATCCAGGCTAAATCTACCACTCTAAAATTGAAGGGACTGAAAATTTTCTGTGCTTAAAAAAAGCTGAGAAGATGAATTTCAAGGCCTCCAAAAGATATCCGGTAAAAGTTTACGAAAATCGGCAGAAATTAGACTTGAATAAAAAAGTGACGACCCACCCACCCAAACATGCAAATACTATATAGAGATTGTTTAGCTATAGAAAAATAATCCGCAAAATTCAATATGTTGCTACTATCATTTCAGATAAAATGTATTATTCAGGGGGGTTAAGTGTCCCAGAGTGTGAAATGTCCGGGGGGTGAAATGTCCAGGGGGTGAAGTGTCCTGGGTGTGAAATGTCACGTAATCCTTATAACCTCATGGACTGCAATAGAAGGTCCTCTTGGATTTGAGAACCTATATTTCGACCGAGATCTAATATTTAGCATTCTGTTTGGGCACAGCTTCTAAAAGGGGTGGGGTGATAATTGGCCAATCGTTTTTTGGCCAAACTTCTTCTCAGGACAAATTCGGTTATGACCAATCTTTTATTCAACCAGCCTTGGCGTTCCGCACGGAAGCTTTGGCCATTCAACACTTCCGCCAATCGAACTTTGGCCAATATTATACTTCAGCCAGCCGACTTTGGCCAATATTATACTTGAGTCAGTCGAGTTTTGACCAATATTATACTTCAGCCAGTCGGACTTTGGCCAAGCCTTTGTTTCAGCCACTCGGACTTTGGCCAATATAATACTTGAACCAGTCGAGTTTTGGCCATTGTTATACTTCAGCCAATCGAGTTTTGGCCAATATAATACTCGAGCCAATCGAGTTTTGGTCAATATAATACTTCAGCCAAACGAGTTTTGGCCAATATTTTACTTGAGCCAGTACATAACTGTTTCCAATTATATATTATAAGATATCATATGTTACCAGCAATTAAGAGCCATTAGACATCGTCTTTTAACTAGATATTTATCTTAATAAAAGTTCTCTTTTATATATCTAATAGGCTTATTCATGGCCTCAATTTACTCTTTTCTAGATATCGTCATGGAAATTTACGATGATGAAGAAGATCCGACTTTTTGCCTGACATCAATTATGGAGTCTATGAAGATGAAGAGGATCTCGTGCCAATGGAGGATCTCAACAACTTCCGAGTCAACCCGAGCCTGAGCAGCTTCAGTTTGTTATGAGCAAGAAGGGACGTGATATGGTTGAATACGACGGTTACTTTCTTTAATTCATTCCGATGACAATTTTTTTTATTGTTATCATTCAGGTTACCTGTATACTTTTCGCTACAACCGAGGCAATGGAGACGTCGTTTACTCTTGCAAACATCACAGAGGAGGATGCATGGCCAAGGTTGTTCTGAATAACAACAACTACAAAATGGAGACTATCACTGAGCATTCCCATGAAGCAGACCCTGTGGATGTAGGCAAACTTCAAGTGTATCAAGAGGCTCTTCGCATAAGTATGGCAAATCGAAAAGTAGAAAAAGCAAATGTGAGTGCAACGAGCCAAATTTAGTATTTTTAGATTTCACCTCGCGACGTGTACAACCAAGCCATTGAGAACTCATCCTAGATGACTCTGTGATTGCCGCTGTTGACTATGAGAATATTCGTCACTTGATCGCAAAGGCTAGAAAGGTAATAAAAAAATTATACCTGCCATTAGAAAAAAATTAATTAAGGACGCAAAGAATTATCCGCCTGGCGCCAGAAACTTTCAAGATGTCGAGATACCGGAGGGATGGAAGTCGGCGAAAATACTTCGCCGACCAGACGCCATTTGTGTTTCACGATGATCCACCGGGTGAAATAAACCTTTTGTTCTCACGATGTTCAAGATGGAGCTGGGTAGCATATTAATTTTTTTGTGTTTAAGCTTGTCATTTAATTTTCATTTTAGGTGTGGCGTCCAAGCTAAGGCTATTCGCGTGCGTGACCCACTACTGCAGAATGAGCGATCCAAGACCAGCAATCCCGCAATCATTTTGGCTCTGGTAGATGCTACAGAAAACTTCAACTCAGAAAATGTCCGGCAAGTCTTACAAGTGTCACCCGTGCTACGCGAGCTATCCAAGTTGACCGGCGATCCGGAGAAGCTGATCGCAGAATTCCAAGATATCCATGAGAACAACATTTAGTTGTTGATCATTTAACTGTTGTAAATGTTTTGTTCTTTGAGTTGGTCCGATTTATTGTTGTTTGTTGAAGTTAAATAAAATGTCGCTTTCCATTGATCTGGTGTTCCTTGAAAGTGAGGATAATTAGGTTATTATGCATTCGAGACTTTATATACAGTCGAGTCTCAATAGTGAGGCAACACAATAAAGCATCAGCCTTGATGATACGACACCCTAACTGAGTGACGATATATGAATGATCAGAACAAATCATGAATAAATAAACCAAGGAATGCCAAAGTCTGCTCTAGTATATACATCAAATAGGGTGAGTTGGAAAATAATGGTTTGTTTAGCGTACTATTATTCGTCAAATGAGGTTTAGTTGTTGATTGGTCGGAAATGATAATTATAGATAAGTGATGGTGAAGGCAATGAGTTAATTAGGAACATTCACTGGTTAAATTGACTTGCGGTAAAAAAATTTTTGGAAAAAGTCCGACTGACTGAAGTAAAATATTGGCCAAAACTCGATTGGCTAAAGTATTATATTGACCAAAACTCGATTGGCTCGAGTATTATATTGGCCAAAACTCGATTGGCTGAAGTATAACAATGGCCAAAACTCGACTGGTTCAAGTATTATATTGGCCAAAGTCCGAGTGGCTGAAACAAAGGCTTGGCCAAAGTCCGACTGGCTGAAGTATAATATTGGTCAAAACTCGACTGACTCAAGTATAATATTGGCCGAAGTCCGACTGGCTGAAGTATAATGTTGGCCAAAGTTCGATTGGCGGAAGTGTTGAATTGGCCAAAGCTTCCGTGGCGGAACGCCAAGACTGGTTAAAAATTTTTGGTCGAAAGAAAGTATTGGTTCAAAAAGAAGTTTGGCCAAAAAACGTTTGGCCAACGCTCACCCCACCTTAAAAGGCTGACTAAATGTTATCACAATGTGTGCCCACATAAGTCAGTCACACTAATATGAAAGCTGGCTTTATATGTGTTCACATCACTCACGAAAAAAAAGTTGCCTTGGTCCCTCCTGTCGATTTTATTGCGAATTTTTTTTTGAATTTTTCGACGCTATTAGCGAATACCCATACCTCCCCCCCCCCCAACGATTTTCGCCTTTTTTACTTTAGTAAAAAGCACCCAAATTTATGTCCCAGACCCCGGAAAATGTGCACAAACTCTTCATTAGTCACAGCTTCCGTACGCTGGCCTACTCCCAAGTTTGAGGGCTAAGCCTAAACTTGTTGTTTGAAAGGGTAGTTACAACATTTTTTAAAGGTCGGATTCTTGGGGGGGGGGGTTGGTTATTCGCTACTAGCGCCAATTTTTCTTACGGCTCGTTCAGAAACCCGGAGTTGGAGTCGTAGTTGGAGTATTTGGCGTCGTGAACACACTTTACTCCAACTCCGACTCCAATGTTTTAACGAAGTCGGAGTTGGAGTATCTCTGAATAATGAAGACCTTTTATACCGGAAATCGCTATATTTCTCCCGTCTATGAGCTATTAGTGGCGACAGCCTTGCGACTATGAGTCTGAACAACCAAGAAGCATGAAAAATAATTATTTTGGCAAAAAAACACGCTCAACAATAAGAGATACTCCAACTCCGACTTCGAGACAGGGCTTTAAAAAAAATTTTTTTGACATCCTACATCCACATCCGGCCAAAAAAATTTTGACATCCACATCCGACATCCGGATGTGAAATTTTTGACATCCGAAACATCCGAAAACATCCGAAAAATCCATGAAAAATCAATGAAAACATCCGCTGACATCCGATTCAAATTTTTTTGACATCCAACATCCACATCCACATCCGCCGGATGTTATTTGGAGGAGGGTTACTTGGAGCTTTTTACGCCAAGCAGTCTGTACCAAGCAATCAGTAAAATTATGTTTGATGGCATTTTCACAGTTCTTGTAAACCTTGCAAAACGTAATTTACTATTTTCAAACCATCTTTAGAATGCTCGAATTAGTGCAGAAAATAGGTTTTCAACCCGAAAATATTTTTATCCAAGTGGATGACCACATGGTTTTGTCACACATGGTATATATAACTCTCATTCATAACTTTCTTCAAAAAGGTAACAACAGTAATCTAAATTTTTATTTGAACCACACATTCATCAAAACAAGGAGCATAGTGATGTATTTACTCGACTTTCTCAAGAGAACTGAGAGGCGATGCGATCCAGATCCTTGCGGTGTTATCATAATAAATTCCAGAACAGAGTAAAAACATTTTAGTAGCTGCTTGGTCAACTAGCGACCACCATCAGGGCTTTTCTCAGCCCACTTCAAGCCCTCCATTACTTGCAGAACCATTTAGAAAATAGAGTGCCGGTTTAAAAAAGTTTTGATTTTTTAATAAAAAAATTCTTAGGTTTCTGAAAAACGATCGGCAAATCGTAATCCTTGCGATATTTGGCACCATATTGTCAAAACAGAATTTAAAAAAGCTTTGAAAATCGAGCTAAAAAAGTGTCATACCCTAGGCGGGAACGAACTTTTGGGGGTGCCGGTTTAAAGAGGTTTGACTGTAGAGGCACCGATGGGCTCCCTTTGCTCCTGGCTTAGGCTTAGGATTTTTAAGACTGATTAAAATTGTTTGATTGTGCTAAAACTTTTAGCCTAAAAATGAGTTTTATTGACGACAGGCCACAAGTTATTTGTAACTATAGTTTTGTTCGAAAACCATCTTGAACATTAGATCAACCATTTGCTGATTTGAGTAGGCATCTTTTCATCTGTAATATCAAATTGATAATTAAAATTAGATTAAAAAAAGTACCGTCGTGAGAAAGTTCATCTCTTCGCGCAATGCAGCAGAATGTAGGTGTTGTTGGATTGTTAATTGATGGCACACAAATCATGTAAAGTTTTAATTTCTCCTTTGTTTTAGCATTGACAATATAACATGGAATTCGGTGTGCCTTTTCCAATGATAAAACATTAAAGCATAAGAACAGCAGCTTGAATCACTAAGAAACCTCTGTAAAATAAACCAATATATTGCGGAAAATACTTTTTTGTAACAAATTCACTTTTTTTTGTACCAAATTTCCTTTTTTCTGTACCAAACAGAATTTTATGTTCGAGACCAACTAAATTTTACGAGTACAGTTACCGCTCGATTTTACGACACCCCAAAAAGTTCGTTCCCGCCTAGGATCCGACACGTTTTTAGCTTTATTTTCGAAAACTTTTGACCGTTTTATTTTGATAGTCTGGTCGCAAATATCGCAAGAATTCCGATTTTACCGATCGTTTTTCAGAATCATGAAATTTTTCACTCCAAAGAATCCAAACCTCGAATTAACAACACCATTTTTGATAAAAGGGTCACCCTTAGGGTGTCGTTAAATCGAGATTTGGATTTTTTGAAGAAAAAATTTCATGATTCTGAAAAAGGATCGGCAAAATCGGAATCCTTGCAATATTTGCGATCAGACTGTCAAAAGAAAACGGTCAAAAGTTTTCGAAAATCGAGCTAAAAAGTGTCGGACCCGAGGCGGGAACGAACTTTTTGGGGTGTCGTTAAATCGAGCGGCAACTGTATTCAAAATTTTCGACATAAAATAGTTTACCTTTTGAAGTGATTCAAGCAATTGGTCAGGGTCTAATTGTGAAAGGTAACCAGTCATCAAAAACAATTCTCTGGGCAGATTGTTTTCCAGGGGTTTGTGTTCAAATAGTTGACCACATCAGCAATATTAACTTCTGTTTTTCCATAGATTATCACCAGTAATTGATGGCACTGCCGCAATTGGAATAGTCAAGAGGAGAAGTGCCTGGAACTAACGCTGCACTTTTGTCACCTACTTTCTCAATGTACAGCTCTCTCCGATTATGTAATTGTTTGCCTCTATAAGCATTCACACAATTAAAGAATATTTGAACCACCAAAATCTGGGCTGTGGCCAAAATTGAAGCAGTCTGGCAGGTAGGTCAGGGTAGTACATACTTATTCGCAAACGTTGTCCTTCCACAAGTGGCTAAGCTGGGCCATTTTCAGAATGATTTCAGAGCTGTATTCAGTTTCCAAAAACACAATATTTGTTTCTTTCACTCTCAAAAATTGAGATAAAGAAGGCTGTGCAGCTCATAAAACTTGGCTCGCCAGCAAAAGTTTTCTCCAAATACAACAACATTGCATGGATTGGGAGCAGGCTTGCCTATCCAACCCTCTAAGTCAACATCATTTGGTGGCATATCAATGGTAATTGGACCGTATATGCACACTTCCTGACCATAAATAACACCATTGCGTCCATTTACATAGCACTCGCCCAGAGCATCCAAGAACAAATATTTGAAAAATCTGAATGGAGCACGACTTTTGAAAAGGTGCTGGATTAAAAGTGCAATTTTTTTGTTCACAGTTTGCAACTGATCTAACTCTTGGCGTGAAAAATAACACAATACTTGGAAAAAACCCATAGTAAATGAGAAAACCATTTTTTGAAGTAAGCAGAATGTTCAAGAAAAAGCTCCAAAACGTTGTTCTCATAATAAAAGGTTTTATCTGTCTTATCTATGATACAGTCAACCTTCAATTTAAAAGGGCACGACCACGACAATAAGTCCAATGCCGGTGCGGAGTTTTTAAACCGAGGGCTGAAAAAAAAGAACAAAAGAGAGAAGATACCTAAGGCCAAAACGAGGGATGACAGAGCTTGCAGGCCCCCATTCCTTGGCCTTTGATTGGCAATGGATTGACCATGAAGCGGCTGGCACCCGGCTACGCAGCTTTCTAGCAATGCAGCAAACAATATGGACCTGTGTTCACTTTCTGGTTTGCTGAAGACCCATTGGTTATTGTTACTGACTACAATGTGATAAAAGAAGCTTTTGTGAACAACAGTGAGGCCACATCTTTTATGGCTCATTTATAAACGTCGTCGTTGTCGTTGTCGTTGGAAAAATGTTTATAAAGGCATTTTTACGCCAGCGACAACGACAACGCCAACGACGACGTCAACGACAACGACGACATATTTATAAAAAATCCAACGACAACGACAACGGAAAATTTTTCTTCCAAATCAGACAAATTTTGCATTTTAAGATTGCATTTTAAGATTTTAAAATTTTCCAATGGAAAATTTTCCATAAAATAATTTTTACATTAAAAGTCGAATTGAGTCATTTTCTTTGTGCCATGATCCCAGCAGCGTTTCAAATCTGAGATTTTCCGCACCGGCTCCGCACCGGCCGGTGCCTGGTGCGGTGCCGGTGCGTAAAATTGGCAGGGGTCGGTGCCGGTGCGGAAAATCGTGAGGGGTCGGTGCCGGTGACTGACATACGACTCGATACACTTTTTTTGAATTGGCGCGTTTTGAAACTTGGGTTTTTTGCATGTTTTTTTTCAATTTTTTCATTTTAGGTTTAGGCTTAGGCTTCGGGTAGGCCAGCGCATGTTAGGACGGGCTCGAACGTGTGTCCCAAACTGAGCACCAGAAGGCGCGAATTTGAAAAAAGTGTATCGAGTCACAATGTGTATCGAGTCGTATGTCAGTCACCGGCGATGTTAAACTGAAGGCTTAAACCGATTATGTTAAACTGAAGGCTTAAACCGAGGGCTGAAAAAAAAAACGGCACCGACCCCTCACGATTTTCTGCACCGGCACCGAACCCTGCCAATTTACGCACCGGTACCGCACCAGGCACCGGCCGGTGCGGAGACCGGTGCGGAGGTGGTGCACCGCCGCACCGACCACATAAAATAAGTAAAATTTTATAGGTATTTTCGGAACAAAAAATCATAGAAATATGCACAATTGTAGCCAAAGCAATTTATTGTAATGATGCAAGCAATTGTTCAAAGTTTAATAAGTGTCTTTAGAACATTGAAAAAAACTTTTTGTCAGATAGTCTTCGGTACAGTATCCCTTTGTGGCCACGAGCAGCGATGGGTAAGCAGGCGATTTTCGCCCCGGCACCGCCCCAGCGATTTCCAGATCTTTGCCCTGGCACCGCCCCACGCCCAAGGCAAACCAGACCACCGCCTCGCTCCCCGGGGCAACGCAAGATTATCGCCCAGGCACCGCCCCACGCCCTGGGCGGTGCGGTGCGGACCCATCACTGCTCGGCACCAAAAAACTCGGCACCGAAAACTCTGATCCGAAAAACTCGTCCCAACCACATATTCACATGTTACCATTCACTTGCAATGTGGAGTGTGCTGGTCTTTGGCCGCAAAGCGGCCAAACGTACCCTTCTGTCTTATTTCTTAGCCGCGGGTGTCAGAATTTTCCCGGTGCCGAGTTTTTTTTGTTCGGATCGACGAAATTCACGGAACTTTCCCACAAAGTCTTGGATAGGCCAGTGAAAATTTAAAAAACCAAGCTTCTGTGCAGCACTTTCGATTTGTAGCAGTCACGAATTGTGTTTTACGACTGAAGCTGTAAATTTATTATTAGGTCGTGTCAAAAGTTCGCACCTTTTTTTCCAAAACAATATTTGTGGCATTGCGTTTTAACATAGATTTTTTCAACATTTTTCAAAAGTTTACCACTCATTTTGCAGCTGAGAATCTTAGCTACAAAATGAGTGGTAATTTACCAGGGTGTACCGAAAAAGGTAAAAAAATATTTGGTAAAAGTCACATTTGGTAAAAAAACTTTTGGTAAAAAAATTTTTGGTAAAGGCACATTTGGTAAAATTTTTTTTGGTAAAGGCACATTTGGTAAAAAATTTTTTTGGTAAAGGCACATGTAGTAAGAAAACTTTTTGGTAAAGCACTTTTTCGGTGGACATTTTTGGGTGGTACACCTTTTGGTCATAGAGTTATTGTTTTCGGCCATAGATTTATTTCGGCGCGGAGTTTTTGGAGGGCATAGACGTTTCTCCAAACTATATAAAAGCACCTTATGCTCCCCAAACCCTGTTAAGCACCTAGTGACCAGGACATGAATCGAGGTCCTCTACTCAGGACTGATTGCATCCAGAGGGTTTGAACCAGCAACCTTGGTGATGAGTCTATGGACATCTACACCACTCAAACACTTAAAATCATGATAAAAAATAAGGTATGCGGCCAGGTGGATTCGAACCAGCAAGCTCTACATCACCACTTATAATCGCTCAGAACTCCATCCAGAGGGACGAACCAAACCAAGTGGTCGTCCACTTGGATCAAAATTTTTTTCACGTTTTCGGGTTCCAAAACAATTTTTCTGCACTGATTCGAGCACCCTGAAAATGGTTTGACAGTGGTAAAATCAGGTTTTACCAAGAAAATTTTAAGTTATTGCTAATTGTTGATTTATCAAAATCAATCGTTAGCAATAACTCAAAAAATTCTCGGTAAAACGTGATTTTACCACTGTCAAACCATGTTCAGGATGCTCGCAATAGTGCAGAAAAGTTGTTTTGGAACCGAAAACGTAAAAAACAATTTTTGATCCAAGTGGACGACCACTTGGTTTGGTCACACTGCATTATGAGGTTGTTAGTAATTCTAAGGGTTGATTTAGGTCGCTGGTTCGAATCGACCTGAGCGCATACCTTTTTTACCATAATGAAAGATATAAAAGCAAGCGTTCGACTTTTCATGTCATTTAAGTGAATATGCCCCTACTCTGGAGTTACCTTGATATCAATCTGTCCAGGTAGTAGCCACCCCAGGTTCGGGGTTGAGTAGGTAAAATCGCACTTTTGGACTTAACAAACCCAATTCCTCACACAATTTTAAGTTAAAAAAAATGGTTTATTTTTCGTACTCATTAAATTTTAATTTTGTAGGCCATCCAGGTGGACATCCACCTTACCAGGAGGTAACCACCACACGTTTTGGGGTTTGCGTGGGTGAAATATTGATTTTGGTCCTAACAAACCTAATTCCCCACATAATTTCAAGTTAAAAATGGGTCATTTTTTTAAGAATTTTTTTTAGGTTTGGGTTTGGTTTAGTTTTTTAATATGGGTGCCAGTGCATTTACATCAGTATTAGGCCACCTGGGCACTGAGAGCTGATAAAGACCACTAATGGTATAACTACCAAGACTATAACCCCTATGAGTATAATTAAGAAAAATTTTACTGGGAGGATACTATAGAAACCAGGAGAAAGAAATGGAAAGAGGAAAAAGTTGGAATGAGAAGGCCTTTGACACAAAAACGACTACAAAGTGCCTTACTAAAAGAAATTTTACCAAATATGCTTTTACGAAAAAATTTTTACCAAATATTCCTTTACCAAAAGAAATTTTACCAAATATGCTTTTACCAAAAAAATTTTACCAAATGTGCTTTTACGAAAAATTTTTTTACGAAAAGTTTTTTTATCAAATGTGCTTTTTACCAAATATTTCTTTACCTTTTTCGGTACAGCCAATTTACCACTGGTAAACTTTTGAAAATTTGATGAAAAATCTATGGTAAAAACGCAATGCCACAAATATTGTTTTTGAAAAAAACGGTGCGAACTTTTGACACGACCTAATAGTTTGTCAGGCTGTACCCCGAAATTTAAGCGGCATTTTGCTAAGTGGTCGATTTGCTAAGCGGTCGTTTTGCCAAGAATTTTTTTCGCTAAGCGACAAATTGCTAAGAATTTTTTCGTTAAGGCGCCCATTTGCTAAGAATATATTTGCTAAGGCATTCTTTTCTTAAATCCCGATTTGTTAAGAAATTTTCTGCCTTTTTGTACTTTTCCTTTTTCTCATGTTCTGGTAGGGGATTAGAGATTTTTCCGACGGTCATTTTTCGGCCAATTTTTTTTTTGTTTTTTACTGATTTGAATATGGGATCTAGGTAAATAGATATTTTCAGATTGTGTCTAAACTACCACAAACCATTCTAAACCATCTCAAGTACCCTACACCACCCTAAATACCCGAACCAAACCAAACCTGAAAGATTAAAATTTCTTAAAAATAAAAAATAAGCCATTTTTTCTAACTTAAAATTGTGTGGGGGATTGGGTTTGTCACGCCAAAGTTGCGATTTTACACACTCCAACTTCAATACCTGGTGTAGGTATCACCTGACCAGGTGGATGCCCACCTGGATGTCTTAAAAATGAAAAAGTTCATTTGAATAAAAAAAACTATTTTTCCAACCAAAAAAATTGTGAATAATTGGACTTGATGAGACCAAAAGTGCGATTTCACCTACCCGACCAAACCTGGGGTGGCTACCACCTGGACAGATTGTTATCCAGGCAACTCAAGAATAGGGGTATATTCACCCAAATGACCTGAAAGGTCAAACGTTAGTCTTTTTATATCTGAAATTACGGTAAAAAATAAAGTGTGCACCCAGGTGGATTCGAACCAGCATCCTCGGCGGTGGCTATCCAAGTGGTCGTCCACTTGGATCAGTCGAACCTCCCAATAGCGTACACACTCATTTGGGCGAAACTCATTTGGGCGCCCTCATTTGGGCGCCCTCATTTGGGCGAAACTCATTTGGGCGCCTCGTTTGGGCGCCCTCATTTGGGCGCCCTCATTTGGGCGCCAATATTTTATATTGGGTTTTAAATGTCTCAGATAGTCTGAAAAGGATATGTTAAGCCCAGAGATGGTAGGGAAACCATCACATACCCACATGTAAAGGGTATCCAGCTCCATAATCCTGAAATTTTACATTTAGTGAAAATCTATCAAAATCCATTTTATCCTATCCGAAATCACGTGCTAAACATGTTTTGGTAGTTCCATAACATTTTCATTTGGTGTTGCCACCTGAAAACCTGGGTACCACCACCATTTCTGCCCACTCTTTAAGCCCACTCATTCCTCACAACATTTTGTGTCCCAAGTTAGTGAACTCGGACTAGGAACCAACTAAACCAAGTGGTCGACCACTTCGTTTAGTTGATCCATGGATTATCCAGTAGAACTGAGGTTGGTCATAGCAAAATTATAATTTTAAAATTTCTCCACAAGACAAAAATATCATTGTTCGAGTACTGCTACACTACCTGAGTTCCCCAACCTGAGTATGACTATCTGGGTACAATAAAACCAAGTGGTTGTCCACCTGGATCGAAAATTTTTTTTCATTTTTCATGTTCCGAATCTTGTTTTCTGTAGTGATTCGGGCATGCTAAAGATGGTTTGATAGTGGTAAAAGCCATTTTCTTGAATATTTTTTGAGTTTTGGAAAATAATTGATTTTACCGAAAACTCGATTTTATCAAAACTCAATAAATTTTCGAGAAAATGGCATTTGACCACTATCAAACCGTCTTCAGCGTGCCCGAATTAGTCCAGAAAACAGGTTTTGGAAAGTGAAAAAGTAAAAATTTTTTATTTTTTTGTGATCCAAGTGGAACACCACTTGCTTTTGTCGGTACATGGGATATCCAGCAAACTACTGTTGGTTCATAAGAACAATGTTTGAATTAACAAGTAAAATTGTGAAGACAAGAATATAAAAACATTGCGTTTCGTAAATTTTTGTGGATCAATTCGCTCTGGATCAATTCGACGCCGCCAGGGCTGTAAATTTTTTATTTTTGACATCCTACATCCACATCCACATCCGGCCTAAAAAAATTTTGACATCCACATCCGACATCCGACCCAAAATTTTCGACATCCAACATCCACATCCGACATCCGGATGTGAAATTTTTGACATCCGAAACATCCGAAAACATGCGAAAAGTCCATGTAAAATCAATGAAAACATCCGCTGACATCCGACCTGAAAATTTATTGACATCCACATCCACATCCGACATCCGACCCAAAAATTTTTGACATCCAACATCCACATCCGCCGGATGTGGATGTTTCGGATGTATACATCCACATCCGGATGTATCTTCCGGATGTTTTTACAGCCCTGGACGCCGCCTGGTGGATACCCTTCATGGGTGGGTACTTGGTGGTTTACTTACAAGCACTGAGGTTAACGTATCTTTTTTTAGACTATCTGAGACATTTAAAGACCAAAATAAAATAATGGCGCCCAAATGAGGGCGCCCAAATGAGGGCGACCAAACGAGGGCGCCCAAATGAGTTTCGCCCAAATGAGTACTAACCGTTTGTCAATCTACTGTCAGATTTCGCATGCATTCTAACCTGTGAAGTTGTTCAGCTGAAGTAAATCTCCGACCATGGCATCTTTTGAAATATCAAATGGTGGCAGGGAACCAACTGTGCTAGGTAAAAAATTTCCATGGTAAAGTCATGGCATTTTTAATTTTGCCGACAGGGTTGATTTCGCTGAGCAAAAAATATCAACTACCTCTGTGTTTTAGATGCAAATCAAAGCTCGGCATCCTCGATGGAAAGCACAATTGTCGATCCTGTGGTCAAATATTCTGCAGGTATTTGGAGCGGTCGATGGTTATATCCTCTTCAATAATTCACAAATATATTTTTTCAGCCGATGTTCTTACCCGAATATCAATGTTCCGCAATTTCGTGGGCCTGTAAGCATATTTCAGTCATTCCAGTAGCAACAGAATTTTGATCTCATTGTTTTTAGGTTCGACTGTGCATTTCATGCGGCCACAAATATATGACGCCTACATATGACGTAAGACAGGAGCAGGTAGGTAGCATACCTTGTTTTTTCATTTTTTTACAATTTTAAAATTCTGGTTTTTAGAGTAGGCCGATCGGATGGAATCCAATGCTGCTCAACCAAAGACAGAGGTAAATGATGCTGATTCCGAAATACAAGAAGAACAGGAACTGAAAGAGCAGGAGGATTTGGAACTGGCACTTGCTCTGAGTCGAAGTGAGGCGGAAGCCAAGGTTTATTGTCTTATGACTGTTTTCTTATGACTCTAATTTTCACTACTCAGATCGCAATTGACGAAAAGCACCATCTATATCCTGTGACTGACAATGAATTGAAGGAAAAGATTCGGCTTCAGGGACTCATGAATATGGACGAGGGGTACAGCTAGCTCATCTGATGAGTATGCGTGACACAAAACCTAAGGTTTCTGCCGAACACCTCGGTTATAACGAATTCTTATGGTTTTATTTTCAGGAACGCACCAAGGTGAAGGAAGTCCCGGCTGTGACTCCAACTCTTTCTTTGTATTTGGACCGAAGCTACTGGAAAAGAAGAAAATTAATAATGAGGTTGGTCTTTGAAGTCTCGGCTTTATTATTTGAAAGGAAGGCTATTATTCATAGACTGGAGAGGTCAATCAACAAAACTCTGCTCCCAACAAGCCCTTGTCGAATGTCAATGACTTGATGAAGAAACTGAATGTTGGTGGCCAAGTGACCATGGCAGAGCAGGAAGAAAACTCAGATGAAGTTTCCGAAATTTGCACTAAGGCGAATGAGCACGTAAGTCGCTTATATTTCTTTATGGAATCCTGAAATTGGTATTTCATGCTATTTAGATTGAGTCCCTGAAAAACCGTATGCAAAGCGCTCTGCTGCGACATGGCTCTATCTCAAATGATTCAGGTAAGTCTTTAGATAGTTACTTGGTGAGTGCCAGTCGTGGTATGTTCTCCATCTGTTCTCTAAACTTTTCTTATTTGGAGCTGCTAAACCTTTTGCGATTGTTAAAATTATTTGATCCAAATCTCAGATCTGTCTTAGAGAGGTGGAATTTAGTTTGAAATTATTATCTCCGGGAATAGTTTGACAAGCTAGTGAATTTTTAATTATCGACACGCTTCTTAGCGTAGTCGTGCCTGAGGCGGGTGAGTTATGTCGAAAATAGACCATTCCTGGCATCCATTCTCTATTTTAGGGTTGAGTGATGACCGTATGGCGAAATATGGTCGAGACTTTTCAAAATAACCGGCCATTTAACCAGCCTTTTGCTTAGTGCTCCTAAGAGTTTTTCAAAGTATAGAATTTATGTCACAAATAACTGTGAAAATGACCGGTTTTGTCCATATGGCTGAGCCAGTTCAAGCCATTTCTGGCCGTTTGCCTATACTCAAGCAATATGTGTTTTTTGTAGGCATTCGCTCCTTGGCTACTCGTTTGATCAATTGTCATGGTCATGTCCTCTCGATGCTCACCAATCGAAGCTGATCAAGGTTACTTATACTAAATAATACTTTGTAGATTTTAATCCATTCCAGAGTTTTTCGGCAATCTACTGAAGAGGATTACCTACATCAAGGAGTCAAGAGAGCTGTTGCAGAAATTGCGAAGTGAGTATGCTTATGAAAAAGAAGAAGTCCGCAACGAGCGGAAGAATCCACTCGTCTAAAGCTTCAGCATCAACTCGAGCGCGTTCAGCATGGTCTCTATGGAAGTCAGCCGCAAATGCCTGTCTCCCCTCTTCAGCAACTTAGTGACAAGCACATTGGTTTTGTGGGCTTCGAGAATTCTCCAACAAGCAGCTGGATGATCTTGTTGGCTCAAAAGAAATTGTATTGCAGCAAAATGATGGAGCCGAAGAATGCTCCCATATTACTCAGGCTAACTGAATCTCATGGCTTGTATGTTTTTTCGATGGACACTCTAAAAAACTTCTTCTCTAGCTTTGTGTCGTGGTCAATAAATATGTTTTTGGCGTGTTCGTTTGCATTTTGTATAATTGTGTCTATGTGGGTGGCCTTGTGTTTTTATTAAACAAACGAGCACCGAAACATGATGTAAACTTAAAATATCCAAGAAATGCTAGTATCTTGTCTTGATTTATGAATTCTTGTTGTCTCGGGATCTGCTGGTGAAAGTTGGCGTACCTTTCGTTTTCTAGCCTAAAATGTATATTTTAAACATAGTTTCACAGTTTTACTTGCTGTTAAAATCTTGTCTATTATGTTCTGCTCTACCGAGTTACGCAAATAATTCTCAAATTTTAAACTTCATAGCTTTCTGTGCTGGTACTTTCGGAACATTAACAGAAAGCGCATTTTCGAACCATAAAAGATCTTTTTGTGAGCATGAAAAAAAAAAAAATCGATTTTTTAGAAATGGCCTAAAGAAAAGCTATTGCTAATTCAAAACTTCCGAATTTTTCACACATACCCTACATAAGTGACACGCCCATTTCCCCTCAAAGGACGTTTCCCCTCAAGGACGTTTCCCTCAAAGGACGTTTCCCCTCAAGGCCGTTTCCCCTCAAAGGACGTTTCCCCTCAAAGGACGTTTCCCCTCAAAGGACGTTTCCCCTCAAAGTTCCCCTCAATTTTTTTTGCAATTTTCTTCGAGTTACCCATATCTGGAGTCGCGCAAGTGGCGCGTCAATTTTTTCGCTCTTCTTTTTTGCGCTCTGCTTTTGCACTCTCGTTTTTATTAATATTTTTTTGTTCAGGTGCGCTAGCAATCGACAGCCATGAACATCATCAGAAACGTTTTGGAGGATATTGGTGGATTTTACCGTTAACACGCATTTTCACCGCCGGGTCATTTCACCGCCTGTATCATTTCACCGCCGGGTCATTTCACCGCCTGTATCTGTTCATTTTTTAAGTCCGATTTGTATTTATTTCATTTTTCTGTGTTTTTTTTGAAAATCGATATTTCACTTTAAATATAAAAATTTAGCAATCTGATGGATGCTAATATAGAGCTCGTATATAAAGAGTTAGCCCTTATCCCGGACCATGTACCCCAAAGGGTCAGCCCTTATCCCAGACCATGTACCCACAAAGGGGCTTCCTATTGAATTAGGTTGCCTGCCGAAGGCAGGCAGGTAGAAGGAGAAGAATCTGAGGGAGCTTCGAGGGAAACGTTCTTTGAGGGAAACGGCCTTTGAGGGGAACTTTGAGGGGAAACGTCCTTTGAGGGGAAACGTCCTTTGAGGGGAAACGGCCTTTGAGGGGAAACGGCCTTGAGGGGAAACGTCCTTTTGAGGGAAACGGCTTGAGGGGAAACGTCCTTTGAGGGAAACAGGGCGGACCCCCTACATAAAGTCAGTGTCAATCTTACCGTGCTCAATCCACCAGGATTCACATCTATCCAATTCGTGACTCTCCTAGCTGTAGCTGGGTCACCCTGTTGTCTAGGCATAGTAGGCATATTCTTAGCTCTTGGAGGTGGATCTCCAGCCTCTGTGTTGCTCTCACTCACACGCATTTTGCGCTCTATTTTCAGGTGTCCTGAGAAAAGTGACCATATAGTTAGTGAAACAAAAATAATTTCCAGAAGCCACTTACCACACCCTTTTCAGCCTTCATCCTGTGCCCTAGTGCCTCCAACTCCCCTTCTGCACTATGTAGTGCCGTTTTTTAGGTCTTGTAGAAGAACAATATTAGAGCGAAAGTTGTTGTACAGCTCAACTACTTCTTCAAAGGCATATGGATTGGGTCGATCTTGAGCTTTTCGATGACTGTGTCAATGTTCTTAGCCTTCTTCTGGCTATATTGGTAGGCAACTTCATCTCCTGACTTCGTAAAATGAGGTCCAGAGGTGCGGAACTCGTGGAAACGAATGTTTAGCTGATCATTCTGAATTCAAATTCGTTAAAATCTTTGGTGATTGGAAAGCGTACTAACGGGTGCTATTAATTGAGCGACCACTGCTGGTGTGGCTCTGGCATTCCCTCTGCGAGCACTTCTTGACCAGCTGTAGAGCTACCACCAGCGGCAGAACTAAAAATTTCCTAGTTTAGTGGACGGATAGATGGACGGATTTTTATATTTGAAATACCAATCTCTTGTCTGTTAATCTCTTTGTCATAGGTAAGTGTTCGAACTAATAGTACCATCCAGTTTTTGCAAAAATCACACCTCACACTTTGACTCAACTTCCCTTTCTCATAATTTTGTTTCCCTATGTTGATTATTATTTTTATTATTTTGTGGCTAAATATTTTTCAGTCGTTCTACAGGTCGAACACTCTATGGGTATTTAAATTGCGACGAAATAACACTAAAAATCAGTGTAGGGAAATATTAAGCCAATTTCAAAATAGGCACGGAAAATCACAGTTTTGTTGACCAAGTGTGATTTTGTCGAAGTTTAGATACCGCTTGGGTGGTTGACCACACATAAGACAGAGAAATGTTTCAGCTACAAAATGTTAAAAAAACATAATGGAATAATGAAAAAAAGTTAAAGTTACGAGAAAAGAACCAAATGAAAATCGCGATTTTTTCATTATATACCAAAACAATATTGTCGGCAAATGTCAAAAATACGATTTTGCCTGGTCCTCCTGTGGTTTGGGTCCTCGTATGTGGGTGGCCCTGGATGGCCAAAACCTAAACCACAGGGGACCAAGCGAAAATCGTGTTTTTGACATTTTACCAGTGTTTTCAAAACTCAAGCTCAAACTCAAACTCAAACAGTTTGACCCTCAAACCTCAAGGTCAAACTCAAACTCAATCTAAGCTCAAACTCAAACTTTTGTTTGAGTTTGACTTTAGCTAAACTCAAACTCAAACTTTTGTTTGAGTTTGACTTTAGCTAAACTCAAGCTCAAACTTTTGTTTGAGTTTGACTTTAGCTAAACTAAAGCTCAAACTTTTGTTTGAGTTTGACTTTAGCTAAACTCAAACAAAAGTTTGAGCTTGACTTTAGCTAAACTCAAACTCAAACAAAGTTTGAGTTTAGCTTGAGTTTGAGTGTTACTTTAGCTATTGACTTAAGTCGTTGTATTCGACTTTCACAGAAAAATTCAATACCATTATAAGTCACAGCTTCTAATGTTAACGATTAAATTAGAGAAGTTCAACACTATTTTTTAACAGCCTTATTCTGCACACTAAAACAACAACAATTTTGATTTCCCAAATTTTATTCCACAATTTTCAGAAACATATTACAGTAAACAATCAACTGGGCGTTGAGCAAATTGAAAGAAGTTCGGTTCCTGTGTTCAGCGCATGCCAGCCCTGCTTGAGAGAACACCCGTTCGATTGGCGCACTTGTAGCCGGAATAGAAAGGACATCTATAGCAAAAATCGCAATCTGTTTACACTCTAAACACCCGAGTCATGAGTGATTACACAACGCTAGTATTTATTTATTCACTAACCGTATTCATCAAATTGGCCCACCACTTCAAAGGATCAATCCCCGACGATGAAGCATCACGAACTTTGTCCAAGCTTTCTCGAATCCATGACCTGGCACCTGCTTGCACGATTTCGTTTTGATTTCTAGCTGTTCTGTTCTCTGCAGCCAATTCTCCAAGCAGTTGGTTAAGTGTGGTGTTGAGTACAGAGCTTGTGTTAGAAGCCGTTTTCTTCGGAGGCTCATCGTATCGCACCTAAACGTGAACAAATTGGGTAAATCAGTGATCAATTTTTGAAAAAAATAAGCTACCAAGCTCTGAATTTTCGCGGACAGCGATGTTGAAGTCTGCTTCGCTCAAGAAATTAGCAGTATTTGGATCCAGCGCTGCAGCCACAAAGAATATCGGATCGAACTGGGCAGTCACATTCATTATCCTTTCGAATTCCATCAAAAATTCTCAAAAGAACTAGCAGCGCCTGATGCTGTCTTTTCCTGAAATTCAAAATATTTCAAACTACTGATTTTTCTAAAAAAGCTAAAAGAATACCTTAAACCTTTCTAGCGATCTGTAGATGGCTTTGATATACCCATAGCAGTAGGAAATAGTAACAGTCTTTTCAGCTTGCACACGCATGAGAATATTGACGAAAATACATATACGATTTGATCGAAATCAACAAACCCAGATAGGCATTCATCATTCCGCTATCGGTCCATACATCACACGTCAGAGAAAAGCGCTGGCTAAGATTTCCTACTGGATTTTTCACTCTGTTCTGCACGATCACTAATTGGTTCAGCAGAAGAGATTTCAAAGTCGCGAAACTTGAAGGAATCTTTAAAGTAGGCTGAACAGTTATCTGCAAAATACAACCTAATAAGCAATTACCACTGCATTTGGTGACATAAAAGAAACAGTCGACACATCAGAGGATGAAGAAAATATTGATAGACATTGCCGGAATGGAAAGAGCTGCTGCCAAGGCTGACTGAATTTTCTTGTGTCTAAAGTAATTCATAGACACAGTTTTGACATCAATAGGAAAAATACTACTTCTCATTCGGCTCAGTACTTCCAGTAGCTAGAGATGCACGTATCTTCTTGGCAGGCTGCTGATCATCCTTATGCCTGTGTTCCCAATGGCTCGTAAGTGACGTCTTGTGCTTAGTTACAATCTTAAAGAGAACAGAATCAAGAAGACATTGTATGACGTTTGATTACCTGCTGGCACTGGTTGCACTTCATCTTGAGTTCGCCCAAATCATAGACTTCGGTGAAATTGTCCCATATTGGATCTCGGCTGCGCTTCTTAGGCGTTTTTTGTTCTTGACTCGGCGAATCGGCGGAGTAAGCAGACATCTAAAGATCATCCTCATATCAGCCATTGAAAATACAATAACAGAAGAACTTAAGCTGAACTTAACCACAAAAGTCATAGTCAAACACTAAAGAAAAACTCAAACGCTAAACTCAAGGTCAAACTCAAACTCAAGCTAAACTCAAACTCAAAAAAAAGTTTGAGTTTGAGTTTAGCTAAAGTCAAGCTCAAACTTTTGTTTGAGTTTAGCTTAAGTCAAACTCAAACAAAAGTTTGAGCTTGAGTTTAGCTTAAGTCAAACTCAAACAAAAGTTTGAGCTTGAGTTTAGCTTAAGTCAAACTCAAACAAAAGTTTGAGCTTGAGTTTAGCTAAACTCAAACTCAAACAAAAGTTTTAGTTTGAGTTTAGCTTGAGTTTGAGTTTGACCTTGAGTTTAGTGTTTGAGTTTGAGCTTGAGTTTTGAAAACACTGCATTTACACTCTATAAATATTGGCGAGAAAAAATAAATTTGTCAAAACAGAATTTTGAAAAAACGACCTAGAAAAAAGTTATGGACATTTCGGCAACCGGACAAAACAGGTTTTTAAAAGTATTTGTCGCGCGACAAAAACGGCTTTTTCCGTTTTTGTCGTTCGTGTTTCGTCGCGCGACAAAAACGGTTTTTACATATTTTGTCGCGCGACAAAAAACGGTTTTTTCCGGATTTGTCGCGCGACAATAACGGCTTTTTCCTGATTTGTTGCGCGGCAAGCACGGTTTTTTGGTTCTCACTTGACGTTCTTTGCTCTTTGTGCGGCTACCAGACAATCCTATATACTAAAAGAGAGTTGTCGGTCCGTGTTCTGTGCGCACGATTTGAAAAATGTCTCAAAATTGTCGTTTGAAAGTTGGTCTTGAGAAAAAACAGAAAAAATGTTCTTTCGAGGTTCAGTCTTTGAAAGTCTCATTATTATTTGTTGGTTCTAAAAAAACAGTGTTTGAATCTGTGATTCGTTTATTAGTTGGTTATCTTTTTTTTTAGTCTCTCTAACTTCTCAGATGGGATGGTCGAAGAAGCAAGCTATTCAACCCGAGTGGTGGTCATCTATATTGCTGTGAGATTGTGACTGTTATATTCTTCTCTGTTCCGATATAAATCTTTTGTATTTTATCTTCGTTCCTTCATCGTGACGTCTCAAGAGAAGTCTCGATGGACCAACTTTGTAAACCGGAGTGGTGGTCATCCAAGGTACTGGAACTGTTCATGCTTCTATTATTCATTTTAAATCTTTTATGTTTAGTCTTCGTCCCTTCATCATGGTGTCTCAAGAGTAGGCTCGACGGATCAAGTTCTCAAACCCGAGTTGTGGTCAATCGAGGTAATGTGATTGTTATATTATTTTTGTTTCAACATTAATCTTTGTGTTTAGTCTTCGTCTTTTCATCATGGTGTCTCAAGAGAAGTCTCGACGGATCAAGTTCTCTACCCGAGTGGTGGTCAAGCAAGGTAATGTGGTTGTTATATTCTTCTCTGTCTCGATATAAATATTTTGTGTTCAGTCTTTGTCTCTTCATCGTGGTGTCTCAAGAGAAGTCTCGACGGATCAAGTTCTCAACTCGAGTGGTGGTCAATCAAGGTAATGTGATTGTTATATTTCTCTGTTTCGATATAATTTTTTTGTGTTTCGTCTTCGTCCCTTCATTGTGGTGTTTCGAGAGAAGTCTCGAAGAATCAAGTTCTTAAACCCAAGTGGTGGTCATCCAAGGTAGTGTGACTGTTATATTCTTCTCTGTTCCGATATAAATCTTTTGTATTTTATCTTCGTTTCTTCATCGTGACGTCTCAAAAGAAAATCTCGATGGATCAAGTTCTTAAACCCAAGTGGTGGTCATCCAAGGTAGTGTGACTGTTATATTCTTCTCTGTTTCGATATAAATCTTTTGTATTTTATCTTCGTTTCTTCATCGTGACGTCTCAAGAGAAAATCTCGATGGATCAAGTTCTTAAACCCAAGTGGTGGTTATCCAAGGTAGTGTGACTGATGTATTCTTCTCTGTTTCGATATAAATCTTTTTTGTTTAGTCTTCGTCCCTTCATCGTGTGTCTCAAGAGAAGTCTCGACGGATCAAGTTCTCAAACCCGAGTGGTGGTCATTCAAGGTACTGGAACTGTTCATGCTTCTATGATTCAATATAAATTTTTTCGGTTTAGTCTTTGTCTTTTTCGTAATGTCTGAAAAGAATTGCCGAATAATCAAGGTGCTAAACCCGAGTGGTGGCCATTCATGCTACTGGAACATTCCTGATGGTTACAAAAGAATGAAGTCACCTAAAAATTTCTGTTTTTTATTTGTGCGCTGTTTGTATAATAAACTTCTTTGTATATTTGCATTGCATCATCTAAATCAAATTTTGAAATCGATTGAATCGTTCGAGTCTTTTTTGAAAGTTTTGAAAACGTTTTATTCGAATTTTTATACGAAGTATTATACGAATCTCATTGTCTCGACTCAAACAGGAATTATAGTCCAGTCGAAGTGCCAACAAAGTTAACATTTTCGTGAATTTTACTTAAAAAGCGCTTTTACTGAATTATCCGCAGGAAAATTGCGAGCGCTTCGTAAATTTCGCCCATGAGAAAGACGCCTTCAGAATCTTAACTGAGACGTCTAAAAAAGTCGGTAAATGTAGTAATTTCATAAGTTTTCGAAAGAAGTCCATAGATCACGAGTCATGTTTTAACTCTCATGGCTCATGTTTAATGTCTTATATGTCATTAATTGCATGTGTGTGGCTCATTCATCATGGTTCAAGTTTCTTTAAATATTTCATATCTCTTGGCTTATATTTATATATCGTATGCTTATGTATTCATAGACTTTTTAAAGACCACAGACTACTGTTATAAAACCCGCAAGAGAAAAAGACGTTTTTGTGAATCCCACCACAGGACACTAAACGAGCGCTTTTGTGATGTTAGCAAGAAGAAAAAAGATGCCATGTCATGTATAGTTTCTGATTTTTTTAAATCGTCTAAGTATCTGAATGAGATTCCGTATCAATGATCGAGCGGTGAATTAAAGCCTTTCTTGATTTTCAAAAGAATGTGTATATTTTATCCAAGTAGAAAAAGAAACGAAAAAAAGAAAAAATGATTCGGAAACATCAGCGTAAATAAATCGAAAACTACGCAATTTTTTGCGAAACGAAATCAAAATATCAGCGGAAAATAAAACCCGCCCGCAGGGCGGGCAAAAACTAGTTTCTAATATTTTAGAATTTGTGTGGGATATCTTGGATATCCACCTGTATTGGCGTAGCCAGGGGGGGCAGGTGTGAAAAAAGTTATGGCCATTTCAAAATAGGGAATATCTTGTAACACCCTGTATACCTGTCTGGTGACAGCGATGTTCTGTCGGTTGCATTGATTAGTCTCTGCAGATCACACGCCTTCTTCTCTCGCTCCTTTCGCTTCAATTCAATCCTCTTGAGTGCTATTTTCAGATCCTCTTCTTCTTTTGCCTGAACTATGCATTAATTCCAAAAACACTAGAACTACAACTAGTTTGCCCACCTCCTCCTCAGTCCTGTCCCACAACTTGACCAACTGCTCTTTACGCCTCTTTTCGTGCTCCACATCATAGGAGTAGCTGGGTTGGTCGTTGTCCTTGATGCCTCTGACCATTTTCAGCTCATTCATCACTGTGAAGTAGCGCTCTTTTAGGTCTTCCATGCCTTTTTGGATTTGAACTTTTCCCTGTCAAAGCGGTCGTTCACTACCACCCATCTGAAATTAAAAATGGGTATGGAGAGCAAATTACATTTGTCACTATAGTGACAAATGTCGCCAGATATTTGTCACTTGTTCGTTAACTGTATGCAACAAAAATGACGTACAGTCGAGTCTCGATATAACGCGACCATTCGGAACCGGCTTAATGTTTCGTTATATCGTTATATCGCTAGTCCCGTTATATCAAGGGTCTAGTTAAAAGGGCCGGAGTATAGAATCCCCCACTGGCCCGAAAACTGGTTTAAACCTCGTTTTTACGCGATTTGTCCACTTTTACGTATAGGAAATATGAAAAAACGATTGGGAAAGCACTTTCCAGAAAAAAAATTATTGACCAAAAATCGACCTTTTGGCCGTTCTGGAGGGTACTCAAATACCTATTTGGTGGTTTTTACCCTGTTTTGGTCACTGGAGCTGGGCAAAAAGAGTCTCTATATACATTTTGATCAAGAGTCTTGCTCGGAATCATAGAACACTTATTAAAAACAGTCAATAGAGAAATAAATCGCTGGTCCCCGCCTTAATTGCAGTGTAACGCGCTGGTACGCCCCTTTAATTTTTTTTGTCATTTTTCTTTACTAAAAAGAGGTTGGATTGACTATCGGGGTCGCGTTATATCCAGGTCCAACTGTGTACAGTTAACAAAAATGGACAAATGTCTGGTTGCTGAATATTCATCTTATTTTAAAAAGCCATAATTGTTGGCCTTCGCCGTGACTTTTAGCAGCAAAAAAAATTATTTTTGCGTCGAAGTTTACCTGTTGTCGAACTGGCGACAAAGGTCTAGGAGATGCTGGGTCTCGGCCTTGGACCATCTGGTATCTTGCAGGTAGTCCTCATATTCGCCATCCGTGAACATTAAAAATGGGGTTTGCTGTAAATGGTGGTTCACATATACTGGACAATCATAAAAGAGGTTGGATCGACTTACCTTGTTGAACCTGGCAAAAGGATAGACTTTGTCTGGGTTTTCGCCTACCCTCTCCCAATGCTTCAACTGCAGGTTGTCTGTTCTGGCGGGATTGGTGAATGGACGCCATTCCACTTCCTCACTTGTCTTCTGCCAAACTGAATATTGTTGGTTTTTAACCACAAATTTAAATTTTGTGGAATTTGAGAAGGACTAAAAAAGCGTACGGTTGTCTTTTTTTGGGGTATATACGTTTCCACGAAAAAGTTGCATTTGCAACTTTTTCGTGGAAACGTATAACGCCAAGTTCATAGATGCCAATTCAAAAATTTACCGCATTCAAACATTTTTTAATAACCGTTATAAAAAAAGAAATTCACATTACTTGTTGTAACATTCTTCTTTGTAACAGCTTTAGTTTGTCAATTAGTTAGCCGTAACGTTTTTTGTCTAACATCGTTTGTTTGTTATCCGTTATGTTACTAGATGAAATACAATTGCGGAAGCGCTGATGTTGTCGATGCTCTTCAAAAAGTCAATAACTCCTCATCAGGATTGACCCGAAACGCCCCCGCCGAAAAACCCGCGGCCGAAACGCATTAGTGATTTAATGATCCGAGAGTGATTCGTTAATTGAATTTATGCTAAAAGTATATATTTGGGGCATGGTTCTCAAAATATACAAGATATACAAAATCTATACAAAATTTTGCTGATCCTCTTTCGTCTTTTTATCTTCACTTTTGTCGAAAACTTTTTTCACAGTAAAAAGTAAAGTTGTGCAAGTGATCCAGCTACACAAATTTACTTTTTACCATCAAAAGAGTTTTGACAAAAGTGAGGATTAAAAAACGAAAGAAGATTGGCAAAATTTTGACTGCCCTGCAACCGGATACAATTGTAACCGGATACAGCAACCCGATACAATTTTTTGTCTAAAGTACAAAAAGTATGTTTTAAACCACACGTTTGAGCCCGTCCTAACGTGTGCTGGCCTACCCTAAGCCTAAGGGCGTAAAAATTCGAGAAATCGAAAAACGTTGAAAAAAATCAGCAGGGGGACCAAGGCAAAAATTGTCACTGTATCCGGTTACAATTTGTATCCGGTTGCTGTTTTACCAAAATTTTGTATATCTTGTATACCGTATGACCTCTATTATTTCCCCATGGGGGATTAATTTTCAAACCCTTGAAAATCTGAAAAATTTTAAGTCAATCTCAAAATTTTTGGGTGAAGATCCTAAATCGAAAAAGCGGAATCGGTAGAGCTTGTAAGAGTTAAGAAAATGCAAAAAAAATCAGATCATTTCCTCTGCGCTGAGATATATACTGTAGGTACTCAAAGTCAGGGGCGGGAGATTTATAGAGGGTGGTGGATTGATAGAGGTTACACGGTATCTATACAAATTTGTATATTTCGAGAACCATTTTTGGGGTCTTTCGGCCGGAGGCGTTTTGTCCTGATCCCCTCCTCATCACTATAATCATTCATTTAGATGCTCATATCGCAAAATGAAGATGTGCTAACACTACCAATCAAATTCTCGTTTGAGAATTTTGAAGTCATTTTGGATGTTTAAAATATGCACTTTCAGTTACCCGTACTACCTTTGTTTGCCTTACCGTAATAAAATAACTTTTTTTATGGTTTTAATGAAATGAATATATGGTTATCAATATCAAGAGTTGAAAATCTGATGAATAATGAGATAAATTTTTAAATTGGTGCCTATAAACTTGGCGTTATACGTTTCCACGAAAAAGTTGCAAATGCAACTTTTTCGTGGAAACGTATACGCACCCTTTTTTTATATTAAATACTATCCTGCTGACCCTATGCTTTTATCAATAATTAAAATCAAAATTCGCTGGCTTTGAAATGGCTATAGCTTTTTCATATGGCGTTTTAGAAATTCTGTCTTTGCTGATTGATTTTTCACATCGAAAATATTTTTAGTGTATCATGTCAAAAACACGATTTTTAGTCAGTCCCTCTGTGGTCTGGGTATGAACCATACCGTATGGTGTGGGGATGCCTTCTGGATGGGCAAGGGAAACCCACAGAGGGGATAAAGCGAAAATCGTGTTTTTGACATTATGCACCAAAAATATAATCGGTGAGAAAAATGGGTTGGCGAAAAAAGATGAAAAAAGCTTGGAAACACCTTTCATAACACAGTCGAATCTCGCTAAGCACCCATTTCAATTAGTGGCTACCCTCACTAAGCGGTTATGCTGATTCAAATTTGGTTGGGTTCCCACCCGCTAGTCTGACAGATTGTTGCCATATTTTTTACCAATAAAGCCCCAGGGATTCGATTTTTCTACCATCTAAAATCGGATATTTTTTGAGTGATCGCGAAATATTCAAAAACCAGTGTAAAAATAGAGGAGTCGTCCAGAAAATATTGTCATTGCCATCTTTATTTTAAAACGTAGTTACCTGTATTTTGGCGTTAGTGTATCCCTTTTTGGTGGCACTAGGCGCTAAGGTGTGGATAGTGTACTGCTGATTCCCCGAGTTGACCAGCAGATTGAACAGTTCACGATGCATACCATCTGGACGCTTTATCTCCACTTTTTTAATGGTCTGCAAATATGCATAGAGCTACTTGAAATAAAACCAAAAAAAGTAAAATCTACTTTTGAGGAGCTGGGCTTTTGATATTGTTGATGGCATTTGTTTGGTCAGCAGCACCGAGGATATCATGAGAATCCCGCGTAAAAGACATACTTAAAGTTTTTAAAGGGCCTGACCTCTTCCTACTCGGTGGTCCCCGCCAATTCAAAAATTTTCCCTTGATCATTGGACTTCTGTACGGATTTTTCCGCCACGTTTCTAACAAAACTAGGCCTGAAATCAAATTTTAGGCTTAGTTTTATTAAAACCTAGCGGAAAAATCCGTACAGAAGTCCAATGATCAAGGGAAAATTTTTGAATTGGCGGGGACCACCGAGTAGGAAGAGGTCAGGCCCTTTAAAGAAATTAAAATAGGAAGATCAAGATGAATACAAATAGTTTGTAGAGGTGAAAAGTGAGAAAAAAACTGTTATGAACTAAACATTGACAGCATACCAAGTGCACCTTCCTCCAAAGAGTATTAAAATCGAGGGGTATGAGTTAGGGATGTTGCGCTTATTATTATAACTTTTTTTTGTAATAATACCGAGGGTCTTTTGCCGCGAAGCGGCAAAAGACCAGCACACTCCACATTGCAAGGAAATTGGGGTTTTCTGAATATGCATCACCCTGTTATACGGCTAGAGAACTCATACTCTTTGGAGGGGAGGGTTGACTTGGGCTTTCACGCAAGAACGCGTTTATAAGTTGGATAATTATTATAAGATAAGATGGCTGTACAACTATATTCGATCCCGAAATGGACCCTTTTATGCCTGAAAAGACTCTGTTCCTGCCCCAAATTTGAGAAACCCTTTGTTTTCAGTGATTTTCTAACAATAATGTATTTTTAAAATAATCTTGTTGCTCTGGATCTTAGATTTCTAACAAGGTATTGACTGACTTAGGAAGTTTTTTAGAAGTTAGAAGAATAATTGCCGCAATAATTGCCTTTAATTGCCGCCCCCCCTGACTTCAAGTGGTCGAGAAGAGAAGTTAGAAGTTCGATGATTAGGAAATTTTTTTGAATTCCCGGGCACCACCTCTTATTAGCGTGGGCATACCCCTTTAACCCTTGAATGTGCACAATATGATGCAGCTGATTTTTCCAAAAACAAATTACATATTTGATTACAAGTCAAATATGAAATCCAAAAACACCAAAATTTGACTTGAAAGTGCCGTGTTTGGGTGTCCTATAATTCGGTAGATAGAATTTCACAAGATAAAAGCGGTAATAAAGGCGGTACTGGTGCATCTTTACCGTCTTTACTTTACAGTCGAACCTCTTTATAGTGACACCCCTGGGGACCGACCCTAGGTGTCACTATATCCAGGTGTCACTATATCGGGGTGTCACTATATCCTATTTAGTTTCTTTGTCGGCCAACCAAATCGGGCCCGGGTGTCACTATATCAAGGGTGTCACTATATCAAGGGTGTCACTATATCGGGGTGTCACTATAAAGAGGTTCGACTGTACAGCGATCGAGGTATTCCTCGATCGCTGTAACTTTTTATACTTTTTCATATAAATTGAAAACCTTTTAATGTAGAAGAAAGATAGTTTCTAAGCTACTGTTTGCTATAGCTCCATTCATACTCCCGCGGGACACGGGACAATTTTTCAAACACGTTTTTGTCTCTATCTCGGCTCCCAGCCATCATTTTTCACTACTTTTAATAGATCTACAAGGCAACAGACCATGCTCTACAACATAGGGATAACAGATTTGCTATGATCAGTATCGAAAACGGTTTTTAGGCTGTCCGCAGGTCAATGTCCCACGGTACAAATATAGGAATTTGTCCCACGAGACATTGACCTGCGGGACAGCCTAAAAACCGTTTTCGATACTGATCATGGCAAATCTGTTATCCCTATGTTGTAGAGCATGGTCTGTTGCCTTGTAAATCTATTAAAAGTAGTGAAAAATGATGGCTGGGAGCCGAGATAGAGACAAAAACGTGTTTGAAAAATTGTGCCGTGTCGCGCGGGAGTATGAATGGAGCTTATAAAAACATAAAAAGGAAACTGGAAAAAATCATCTCTGGTCACAAAAGAAGTTCAAAACAGTCGATGTCGAGTCGAGAGAAATTTTCTTTGGTCGACATTGTCGACCAAGGAATATGACCATAGCCTTAAAAATTATTCTCAAAATATTTTTTGAAAAATATCAATTTTGCATGAAGCTCAGCCTCAGTTATAACCGGGTATTTGAACTCCAGTTTCCCAAATCATTTAACAACAAATGTCTGTTGCTTTTATATGCACATGGTTCTGTTTTTAATGCCTGAATCGCGTAGTCCTGTTCCAATAATAAGATCTCTTAATTTTCAGACTTGTTCATCCCTTCTGAAATGGAACCTGCTGAGCAAAGCGAAGTGATGGAAGTCGATAAGCAAACTCTTTCGACTGCCTTTGATGCCACATCGAAGCGAGGACTGCCAAAATCTGGGAGATGGTGGAAGAATGAGCACAAGAAAAGGTTTGTTATTATTTTTCAGTGTGGATCGATACCGTATTCACTCTATTGATCGCCCACCCTCTAATAAACGCCCACCCTCGCTTCTTTGACTAGGATTTTAGATTTAAGGCCATTTTTTGATTTACAATTTCAAGATTTTTGAGCAGTTGAAAATTAATCGTCCATGGGCGATTAATAGAGTCAATACGGTAGTAGTGATCGTTATAAAAATATGTCTATAGCTTGGTGTAGCATGTTGTAAATTAGCTGAAGTTGTAGCGAAGACCGACTTGCACGGCATTGTTATCCATGAATAATTTTGGCTGAATTCTGGGGCACACACACATCAGTCGATTCTGAAACACCCGCCCCATAAAATTGCCTTGGTGAGCATTTTGAATTTGGCCGTTTTTATAATTTTATTTGCCTTTTTGCTTAACTTTGCAGTTAAAAATATTTCTAAGAAAATCAGCTTAGGGGTCCAAAGTTGTTGACGTGGGTATTTCTGAATCGACTGTGTGGCAGGGATATAAAATTTTTATTTTTGGCATCCTACATCCACATCCGGCTAAAAACATCCACATCCGACATCCGACCCAAAAATTTTTGGCATGCAACATCCACATCCGGATGTATCTTCCGGCTGTTTTTACAGCCCTGCTGGGTGGGCGCCGTGATTGTAAAAGCCAAAGCTAAACGCAAAGCTAAAATTGGCTTTAGCTTTTAGCCTTATTTAGGCTTTGACTTTGCGTTTGGATTTTCCAATCACTGGGTGGGTGATCCAAAATCGCTCCCTAATACCTACTTGCATTATGGGCAGAAACTTTTTCCTTACCTAAAATTTTCTCAAAAATATTGTGGCCACTAAGGACTAATGAATGACAGTTAAAAATATTTCTAAGAAAATCAGCTTAGGGGTCCAAAGTTGTTGACGTGGGTATTTCTGAATCGACTGTGTGGCAGGGATATAAATTTTTATTTTTGGCATCCTACATCCACATCCGGCTAAAAACATCCACATCCGACATCCGACCCAAAAATTTTTGGCATGCAACATCCACATCCGGATGTATCTTCCGGCTGTTTTTACAGCCCTGCTGGGTGGGCGCCGTGATTGTAAAAGCCAAAGCTAAACGCAAAGCTAAAATTGGCTTTAGCTTTTAGCCTTATTTAGGCTTTGACTTTGCGTTTGGATTTTCCAATCACTGGGTGGGTGATCCAAAATCGCTCCCTAATACCTACTTGCATTATGGGCAGAAACTTTTTCCTTACCTAAAATTTTCTCAAAAATATTGTGGCCACTAAGGACTAATGAATGACGATTGTTGGCAGTCTGAAAAAATAATTGTTTTGATTGCAGACATACAGACATAATCAGGGTGAAGCCTTTGAAGTCGAGCTGGGCGGTAAAGATGCAGCAGAAGAACACTGGCAAGATGGTCAAAGCCAAGCAAACGGAAATCCGCGAAGCACTAGCCGAGGAAAAGATCCGCATCAAGGAGGAGCGAAAAGAGCGAGAAGAACGACGCAAAGCCAATGAGAAGAAGGGTGAGGTGGTCCAGGTCATCCGGAATACTGCTAAGCTCAAGAATACCAAAAAGAAGAATTTGAGAAAGGTGGAAATGCGTGACATGAACAAGAAATAAATATTTTTTGGTTACTTTCTGTTATTGTTTTGTTGTTTGTTTGAACAAAGGAGCTGTTTAATCTATGAGGGTGGTTTGGTGTCGCGAATGTTGATTTGTTTATTTCTTTGGGTAGTGGTAGTTCCTTGGTGTTGACAGTCGTCTTGCTATAATTTTAGTTGAGGTAATACCGTTTATTGGCCACTGGAAATTTTAGGCTGATGTTCCAAAATGTCGCGCGCATGTTATGTTAAAGTTATTTCGACAACGGATCGAGTTGATTTTTGGCCACCAGACAATTTTCAATATTCTTGGAAAATGTCGCTACATTTTCCAATATTTTTTCGATAATATTTTTCCAATATTTTTTCGATAAAATTCGGTTGTTTCGACCGAAATTATCAAAAAATATTGGAAAATGTCGCACCATTTTCCAAAAATATTGGAATTTGTCTGGTGGCCGATTTGTTTTGGGCCGCTTCCTCTCGTCTATTTTAATCCTGAAAAATCAAAAGTAATTGACATTTTCTTTTTGACATTATCGCGCGAAGAATAGGTGCGGTACGTGACGATTAGATACAACTGCTCAAAAAAGACGATTCGATACATTTTTGGCTCTAGGTAAATTCCCCAGCAGTAAATTCCTCTTCCGGTTTCTAGCTGCCTGTTTTACACCAATATGCTAATTCTTGAATAAAAAAAAAACAAAAATGCCGATAGTCATTTCAAAATTTGTACAGGGTGTCCCAAGATTTTTGGATACCTTTAAACTGCCATAACTTTCTTATACCCCGTTTTTGAAAATCTGTTTTTACAAACCGTCTAAGAATCGCATGGAAATTTTAGTTACATAATGTCAAATAAACGATTTTTGCTTGGTCCCCCTGCGATTTTGGCTCTGGTCAGCGGATGGCCTCCAGATAGGCCAGCCCCAAATGTCAAATGCAGAATTTAATTTTAGGTAAAATTGTGTTAGAAACGAAGTTGAAAAATCCGTAGAGCAGTTGTGTTAGAAACCATGTTAAAAATCCGTACAGAAGCTCAATAATTCACAAAATATTTGAATTAGCAGGGAAAAATTTTAACAGCTGAGCATGCCTCTTTAAAGGACAGCAGCCCAAGTGCACCCAGGTATACAACCAACTCATTACATTTTGAATTCGCGCGTTTTAAAACTTTGGTATTTTGCATGTTTTTTAACTTAGGCTCAGGCAAGGGTAGGCCAGCGTGTGTCCTAGACTGAGCACCAAAAAAGTGTAACGAGTCAGTATTTGTAAAGAGTCGCTTGGCAGTCGTGCACGACCCCTACCCCTCCCAACAAAGATATTTTTGTTTTTCCGACCCTTTTTTTATCACTGTCTGTAAACATCTCAAGTTTTTATTTTTTACGTACGTCTTTGGTAGCAAAAACAAGAAACTTTACTACTCATCAAGACCAAAAATGTTTTCAAAGCTTTTACTCGCAATTTTTGGGTAGGAGAAGATTGGGCCAATTCAAACTGGGCTAATGCAAACTGGGCCATTTCAAATCGGGCCGATTTAAAATTGGGCCTTGATTTTGAATGAAATATGAATGAAAAAGTCGTCGACAAGTTGGCCCAGTTTGAATTGGCGCGGTTTGAAATGGGCTCAGTTTAAAATGGCCCAAACGGGGAGTGGCCACTTAGCGATGGTTTTTTTCAAAATTTTTGATATTTGTTGCCATAAAAGTACTCTTTTTGTGGAAAACAGTTTTTCTGAGGCCACCCAGTAGCTGAAATTTCCTCAGAAATCCGAATAAAAAAACAGGATTTTAAAATAACGCGTGGTTGCTGAGATATGACCTAAAGTTGGATGGTCATCATTTAAAAATGACAAGCACCCAACTTTAGGTCATATCTCAGCAACCACGCGTTATTTTAAAATTCTGTTTCTTGATTCGGATTCCTGAATATCAAAAATTTTGAAAAAAAACCATCGCTAACTGGCCATACACCGGCCCAATCTTCTCCTACCCTAATTTTTTTACGCCAAACAAAGAAAAATTTTCCCACTTTTCACAAAAATCAATTTTGATATCTTTGCCTTTGCTTTATCTGTTGCAATCATTAATTTCATTGCTATGTTTTGTTCCCTCACAATGTGTCAACGAACTACGCAGACATTTTTTTGCCACAATTTTGGTCTTTAGTCCAGCTGTTCCAGCTGTTACACCGATTTACTGCTTCTTTCATTTGTCTTTTCTATTTCTCGTTTCTTCCAAATTTGCCTCAATTTTGGTCTACGGTCAAGTTTTTGTCTTTTCTAAGATTCTAATGTACAAAATTGTGTATATTTACCTGCTAAGTGTGAGCTGGACTACAAGCCAGGTATTTTTAGAGGATAAAATTTGAAAAAAAAAACTGTTAATTTAACACGAGAATGCCCTACCGGTATATACGTGTTTTCTGGTGCACTTTTTCAATTAGATGATTGTCTGGGACCAGCTAAAGGTGGCCTTATATCGAGAGTGGCGCTATATCAAGAGTGGCCGTAATATCGAAAATTTCGAGCCAAACATTTGCAAGATGGTGGAAACAGCGGTGGACAAAAAGCAGTGAAAAACATTTTCCAGATTTTGAAAGTGCAAATTGTCCTCAGATTAAACAGTGCACAAAAAATCGAGCACATACATTTTGTAGCATTTTGTCTTCTCTTCTTAACGGTGTATTGAATTGCCCGGTCTGCTTTATTTTTTGCTTTAGAAAAGGCTATCCAAACAAAGATACCGGGATTTTACTGGGCAAAAAGCAGTTAAAATATTATTTACGAATTATCTGTTGATTTTTAGTACATCAAACTGAAAGGGGGGGGGGAGGTTGCATGTGGCGTGGGATTTGTGACTATTTTTGTTTTCTTTTCTTAACTGCATGTTTTATTGTTAATGGCTCATCTGTTAATAAGAGAAAATGTTATCATAATCAAATTACAATCAAATTATAACCTCTATTAATCCTCCACGAGGGATTAATTTTCAAATCCCCGAAAATCTGAAAAATTTGAGGTCAATCTCTAAATTTTTGGGTGAAAATCCTAGATCGAAAAAGCGGAATCGGTAGAGCTCGTGTGAGTTAATGAAAATGCAAAAAGCAGATTTGCAAAATATTTGCTCTGGGCTGAGTTATAGGTGCTCAAATTCAGGGTGGGGATTAATAGAGGTTATACGGTACCTTCGAAAAGATCTTATGGAAAAACAGCAAAATTGCAGCATAAATTTTGCTACATTTCAGCAAAATTTTGCTGCATTTTTTGTTTCCTACACATTACGCGTCATTTATTTTCGGAACTAAATTTCTTGCCTTTTTTCTACCTGAAGTCAGAAAATGTATGAACGACCCGTATAAAAGAACCATTTCGGCTACATGCAGCCCGTCAAAGTCACTCGAAATGGGGGAGCGGCTTTCGTATACGCATTGCCCATGTCACAGGTTCAAATCCCCCTGGGTGCATACATTTTTGTAACCTCATTCTTCATATTTTATTTTCAAGTTTGGTATGAAAATGATGCTCATGCTCTCGGAAACGGAAATTCGGGCATTTAAAAAAATTTATGCAGGTAGCTCTTTGCCTCATCGATTTTCCATGAAAATCATTGACAGTATTTAAGCTATCTAGGAGCTCTGTGCTTGTGCTCCTCATCATACCTCAACTTTTGTAGTTGTTAAATCTGAGATGATGCCTTTCCTGGATACCTGTGAGAATGAGCATCATTTTCATACCAAACTTGAAAATAAAATATGAAGAATGAGGTTACAAAAATGTATGCACTCAGGGGATTTGAACCTGTGACATGGGCAATGCGTATACGAAAGCCGCTCCCCCATTTCGAGTGACTTTGACGGGCTGCATGTAGCCGAAATGGTTCTTTTATACGGGTTGTTCATACATTTTCTGACTTCAGGTAGAAATAAGGCAAAAAATTTGGTTCCAAAAATGAATGACGCGTAATGTGTAGGAAACAAAAAAATGCAGCAAAATTTTGCTGAAATGTAGCAAATTTTTGCTGCAATTTTGCTGTTTTTAATAAACTCAAAACGCCAAATATTTTGCTGCGTTTCAGCAAATTGCGGTTTTTGCGAACCATGGCCATAACACAGGAATCCTAAAAAGGTACTTGAGGGAAATACGGTATGAATGTTTCGGTCAATTTTCATGTTTGCTGTGATATTTTTCAACAAATATTTTGATTATGATAACATTTCGGATTCTGCGTAAAAAGTTGGCCAAGTAATGTATTAACAGATGAGCCATTATCAATGAAAATTGCGGCAAAGAAAAAAAACAACAATGTTCATTCAGTGTGATGTACATCTCTCTGTCCGCCGCCATTACTTCTCTTACATCTACTAAATCGAGCATGAACTGCAAGATCAACGCACCAGATTGACGTTAGGCGGGACACAGTTCGAACGGTTCCCTTGTTGTTTGGGACCAGTCATGGGTGTCACTATATTGGAGTGTCACTATATTGGAAGTATAATTGCTTGTGTTTCAGTCAAAACCAACCAAATCGCCACTATGGTGTCCCTACATTGGACTTGACTCTACATCTGAGTGTTACCACAAGGTTTGACTGTAATTCATGACATCAGTGTTAATGTCAGTTTTATTTTAAAACTGATATTGACAATGACATCTAAAATGATACTGACATTGACATTTCCTGGACCATGCTCACGGTAGTCTCATGGTCCTTCGCCAATTCAAAATTCGTCAGATCGACATACCAATTATTTTTATTGAGTTTCTGACAAATTTAAATAAAATGATATTCTAGGCCTTGTTTTGTTATGGCTCATTTATAAACGTTGTCTTTGTCGTCATCGTTGAAATATTTTTTTTATAAAAGCATTTTTGCGCCAACGACAACGACGACCTATTTATAAAAAATCTGACAACAACGCCAACGACGACGCCAATTACAACAAAGATTTATCGTCCAAATTGAACAAATTTGCATTTCAAGTTAAAATTTTGAGGATTAACTATATTCTCCACATGTTTTTCCTCGAAATCTCGACTCAAAATGCAAAATTTGTCCAATTTGGAATAAAAAATTTCGTTGTCCTTGGCGTCGTCATTGGATTTTTTTATAAATAGGTCGTCATTGTCGTCGCCGTCGTTGGCGTTGTCGTTGTTGTTGGCGTAAAGCGCTTTTATAAAACATTTTTTTTCGACGACAAAGACGACGATAACGACAACGTTTATAAATGAGCCATTGAAAAACAAGTTAAAAAATCTGAACAGAAAACAATGGTTAGGACAGGGAACGTAACTGTACTTTTTGAAAAGATTTGTACTTTTTCGGGGACCCGAAATCTTTTAAATTTTTGAAATTTTTAGTCAAAGTCTTTTTTTTTGGTGCTCAAAAATCAATAAGCACTAAATGGCACTTTTTGACGAAAAATGACCAAATTGTACTTTTTTTGGCCAAGTGTACTTTTTTCAAAATTTTGAGTTACGTACCCTGGGTTAGGATAATTTGTCCACCAGACAGCCGTGAGCATGGTCTTTCAATGTCATGTCAGTGTCATTTTAGATTTTAGTGTCAGGTGCCATGTCTATTATGGAAACACTGCTTTCTACACATAATTCTTACCTCTGGTTTCAATTTGAAAAAAAAAATTCAGGCGTTAGATGGAGACAGCACGGGTAGATACGACCGTCGGTCTGACCGCTGCAGCCGGGAAATATCATATCTCATAGATTCTGAGAGAACCCAAAGCTTCATAGGAGAGAGAGCTTTTAACCCAATCGTGCCAGAAAAGATTTTGTTGACTATGTTTTCAATTTGGGTCCTAGTGGGTATGACCAATTGGCTGCTGAAGTGTGGAAAAATATCATGGGAAGCAAGAAGCTGATGCTCCGTATTTTTGTAGCAAAAACGATCACACGCCACAGTCCACAAGTAGGGTCTAGGAAACATGGTATGTTACAGCTTAGAATTAAAAAGGTCAGAATGTTTTACACTGTTTTTATTAATTTGAAGAATGCAATGCTTTGACATACCATTTTGACGAGGTAAAGCAATGATACTATTGCGCAAAGACATCATGAATTCTCTCGAGGATTATGTCAATGGTCTAGTGGTTAGTTCAGTTTAGTATGGAAAAAATGTGAAGCAAGGTTACTTAGCAAGGTTACCTAGGCCTGGAGGTGCATGGGAACTCATAAAAAATATTTTTAGGACTGTTTACAGTTATACAGTGCGTTTCATAATGATGCGACACCCCCATTTTTTTGCCAAAAAAGTTAGTTTTTTGTTCAATTTGTTTATATTTTTCAACTAGCATGTGGAAAACCGCAGAAAATTGCATTCCACTACAAAAATGGTGTTTTTCTCGAACAGAAAAAATATTTTGCCGAAATGGCGAAAATCAGCGTTTCATAATGATACGACATTTTCGTGAAAACACGTTTGTTGGCCCTATAGCATAACCATTCGCATCAAAAACAGATTTACAATGTAAGCCCTTCATCTTAGCTACAATTTGGTAGGTCAAACTCTCCTTTTTGATTATTTCGAGAAAAGTTATGACCATCAATAAAAACGTGTCGATTTCTAGTCAAATCAAAGTAAATGGAAGGAAATGGTTGTTCGGTCACATAAATACTGACTTTCTTAAAAGTTTCAATATCAAAATGTACCAGTTGATGCACTTTTTGAAAGCTAAATAATTTCTCCACAAAATGACATGTCAGCCTTTTTTGAAGGATTGCATAGAGCTGAGAAACGGACGGTTGAAATTGTAAGAAGTGAAAATGTCCCAAAATAAGGCAAATAAAAGGTTTTTTACTTTTTCTAACTTCAGCCGTCCGTTTCTCAGCTCTGTGCAATCCTTTAAAAAAGGCTGACCTATCATTTTGTATAGAAACTATTTAGCTTTCAAAAAGTGCATCAACTGGTACATTTTGATATTGAAACTTTTAAGAAAAGTCAGTATTTATGTGACCGAACAACCATTTTCTTTCGGTTTACTTTGATTTTGACTAGAAATCGACGCTTTTTTTGTTGATGGTCATAACTTTTTTTAGTAATAATCAAAAAGAATAATTTGACCTACAAAATTGTAGCTGAGATTCAGGGCTTACATTGTGTATCTGTTTTTGATGCGAATGGTTATGCTATAGGGCCAACAAACGTGTTTTCACGAAAATGTCGTATCATTATGAAACGTACTGTAGTAGTCGTAGAGAGACCAAGAGACCAATCATCAGTCTCTCAGGTGAAAACTTTAAGAATAAGATTTTGTCTCCGAAAATAAGACATTTTGGCACCACTTAGATATAACCTACTAATCATGTAGCAAATCCGGGCAGGAAAATCTATTTGAAAACTTAGTAGAAAGAATATGGATATTGATTTTTTCGGTGCAAAATTAATCTTTTTTGGTGCAAATTTAATTTTTTTTCGCAAATTGTGGTTTTGCGGTTTTATGTTTTATTTTTAACCTTTTCTGAAAATGAAAACACCATCCGGTATCTCTGCAATTTTTGTTTCTAATGAAGTATTTATTTATCGCAATGTCACTTGAAATGTATCACAAAAAGGTGAAACTATGAACCAAATAATTTTTTCAGACTTGCTCTATATTTCTATGTTTTTGTGCTACATTTAACGAAGATGTTGCAGTTAACACTCAAAAGGCGGTTTGCACCAATGCGAGCGTTTTGTTCCGAATTTCATGCTGAAGAAGATAGGAGAAAAAATTCTCTGAAAAAGTGCTACTAGCGGTTGTTTCAGAGATGGATTGTATGAAATCGGAGATTTCCGGGTTGTTTCAGTTATTTGATTGTATTTTTTCATACGAGAGCGATTTCGCGCACCTGAAACACTTAACTGGTTCAGAATTTAACGAGTCTTCAAATAAATACGAGGTCAGTTGGGTGAGTGGCCGTATAACTTGCAAAATATTAGCATTTAAAATAATTATAAAATGCAAAATTTAGTTCTTTTTTAGAAGCACCGCAAAATTGTTGATATCACCGTTTATTTATCAGTATTTGATAGCAACAGAAAGCGCAGAAACTGCACATCCTTCTGATCCCAGAAAAAGACAGCAAGTTCTGGGAAAAAGTATTCCAAAAATCAACAAATTACTTGGAGCTTAGGCTTTTTCCGAGTTATTTCAAATTCGCGCCTTTTGTGGAGTTCTGTATTTTCACGTTTTTTGTAATTGGGACACACCTTTGAGCCATTCTCAACGTTAAATGACCTAAATTTACAATAAAATTTTCTGTCTAAAAATCATGAAAATACAAAATGCCACAAAAGGCGCGAATTTGAAATGACTCGGAAAAAAGCCTTAGATCCAAGTAATTTGTTGATTTTGTGGTTGCGTGTTTGGCAACGTGGTTTTAAGATTTATATGCGTTTTTGCATGAAATTTAGCCGCTATGGTGGAATTTCTGTTTGAATTTAAAAAAGGGTAAATTTGAAAATAGCATCGGATTTTTATGATAAGATTTTGACCGCAAATTAGAGTTCAGAGATATTGATTGATTAATTGATTAAACAGGGCCGCAATTAGAGAAAAAACCGTTGACAAACATAAAGAGTTGATTTTGCTAGTCTTTCCTCACCAAATCGACGTTTTTCGACAACGTTTTCGTAAAACTATGCCTAAAACAACCTCTTTTACAAAATAGGCATAAAGGGGTCAAAAATCGAGTTTAAAAAATTTCCGTATACCTGGTCCAAGATTACAAAAATTGCTTTCAATTAATCAGCTTTGAATCAGTAAGGTTAATTTTTTTCCGAATCATTGGAATTTTGTACGGATTTTTCGGCTTGGTTTCTAACAAAACTAAGCCGAAAAATCCGTACAGAAGTTCAATAATTCAGAAAATAATTTAAATTGGCGGGAATAAATTTAAACAGGTGGCCATGCTCCTTTATGCTACCTAAGCTCTGTGCTTGTGCTCTTCATCACAGCCGACCGTTATTGTGGAGGTTTCCGAGGGCTTAACTTTTTAAAGTGACCGAATATTTTGGGTACTTTTATAGTTCCACCCCCCCCCCCCATACTCGGATTTTTTGAAAAGTGACCCAAAATCACCTCTCGTACTTATTTTTTTGCACAACAAGGTCCGAGAAGCATTTCTAAACACTTTCTGAATAAAAAAGTGAAATTTTACCAAAAAAATTGTCACCCACCCCGCGGGGTATTTGGTCTTTTTAGGGTATTTTTCACCAATTTTTAGCCTTTTTCACGTCAAATGAAGGTAAAAATGATAGATTTTAAACAAATTTTTACTTTCTGGGGCCTACCGCATAAATAAACTCTGGTATGCATATGTTTTTTTGCATCCAGAGTCATTTTCGAGTGATTTGTGTCTCAGGTATGTGGGTGTGCGCATCTCAACTCCAAGCAACCAAGCCCCCTGCGCCCCTTCGGGGCGCAGGGGCTTGGTTGGGTAGAGATGCGCGCACAGACTTACCTTAGACATGATTCCGAGCAAGACTCTTGATCAAAAATGCATTTAGAGACTATTTTTGCCCAGCTCCAGCAAGAAAAATGTGATAAATCACCCAAAAGTGACCCAAAAAACCCTAAAAGGACCATCTTTGCCTGAGGGGTGGGAGGCAATTTTTTTTTGACAAACTTTCAATTTTCTATTCAGAAAGTGTTTAGAAATGCTTCTCAGACCTTGTCGTGCAGAACAAATGAGTTCGAGAGGTGATTTTGGGTCACTTTTCAAAAAATCCGAGTATGGGGGGGACTATAAAAGTACCTATTTTTGCACCACCCGGTATGTTCAATGAGTTTGTTAAGTTTTAGCATGAGCTAACCCACGTTGCTGCTTATGCCACCAACAAGCACAAAATGCATGACAATCGGTGGTGGAAAGATCCATTTGAGCCAATTTTATGGAACAATTTTGGTGTGTGCTTGTGGCACATAGGAGAGAGAACATGGTATTATAATGATATTTCGTATCAGAAACATGTAAGCTGGATGGAAAGGTGGCAGCTTTTGAAAGTATTACTGAACTGCATGACTGGGATTTTCAAACCGGCCACCTTCCCCAAGAAGTTTTCACAGAAGTACAAAAATATATGCTCTCTGACAACTTGCCAGCAGAAACAGGATTGATAGTGAGTCAGTGTTCCCTGTGCTACACTTCACAAATAGAATTTCAGTAAAATAATTACTATCATTGACTCTGTGTGTTGGCTGAACACAAAAAATATATAGCATTTTTGCTGGAGTATTTAATTTTGAGATTAAAAGGGCATGTCAGTGCGTTTTAAAAATTTAAGGTGGGGACCAGCAGTTTTTTTAATCCTTCTATTTTTCACTCATTTTGCGTCAAATCTAATATTGATGATCCCATACTACTATTAAAAATAGACAGGAAACTTTAAAAATCTGGATGAGAACATGTGTAAAACTAGAGATGATAACGGGACGGGACAATTCCGTCCCGTCCCGTCAATTTTAGAGAATCGTCCCGTCCCGGAATCCCGCCCGGAAATTTTCGACACCGGTCCCGTCCCGGTGTCCCGTCCCGAAGAAAAATTATTTAAATTCCGTCTTGACCCGTACCGAAATAATTCAATTTGTCAAAAATACTTTCGACTTCTAATTACAGTCAACCCTCGATATTAACAAGTTGTCAACAAGTATCGAGGGACCGTTGGAGAATAACAATTCAGAGTCCTAGTAGTAGTTCTAGTTGAATTGTTTGTTTTGTTTGAGAGATGAATAAAGCATATAGGATTGAAATTCCCGATCGGAAATTTTTATGACCGTCCCGAAAATCTTCCCTGTCCCGGGGTCCCGTCCCGATATAAATTTTGACCTTTCCCGTCGCGCGTCCCGTCATGAAATTTTCTAATTTGAATCCTGTCTCGTCCCGAAAAGCTAAAGGCATCATCTCTAGTAAAACTTGATTAAGAAAGAAAAAAGTGCTGGTCCCCTTTTCCTTTTCTCCGTGTCGGGCTTATTTATGCAGTTTAGGCACTCTTAACCACTTTAGGCATCCTTAAAAAGTTTAGGCATCCTTAAATATTTTAAGCATCCATAGAAAGTTTAGGCATCCGACAAATACTTTAGGCGTCCATAAAAAATTCGACTTTTTTAGAAGTAGTCGAAAACCATTTTAAAGCAATTACTTTGCTGTAAAAAAACTAAAAAGCATTTTTATGGAACTTTGGGCTGTAATGGGGTGGGAAGAAATAATAAAAAGCCAATTATTTGACCACTCTCTACCTAGTTTTTGGCTGTTTTACCATGTTTTTCGACTCGGGCCGTGGCAAAAAGAGACTCTATATGCATTTTATGGTCAAGAGTACTTCTCGGAATTATGTCTAAGGTAAGTGAGATGCGCACACCCACATACATTAGACACAAATCACTCGAAAGTGACTCTGAATGCATGAAAAAAAAACATGCATACCAGAGTTATTTATGCAGTAGGCCCCAGTATTCAAACTATGTTCAACATCTTCTTTTTTGCTGGTTAGCCTCTTATTTAAGTGGCCCCTCTTTTGTCCCTTCCCCTCCTAATATAGCCCTTTGTCCCTTTTCGAATTACTTTTCTAGTCTCTTTATGACAAAAATATTACTTGAAATGGTTTCTAGACACTTTAAAAACGTTAGTTTAAGGGGTATAAGCCAGAAGGTCGTAAGCATGCAGGTTTAAGCAAGTACCTTTTTTTTGATGGGGAGGGTGGTATGGTAACTGTTAGAGTAAAAGCAAGTAGCGTGAAATTTTTTGCATACTCTATACATGTTGTTATCGAATAAAGTTAAGGATTCCTAAACTTTCTATGGATGCCTAAAATATTTAAGGATGCCTAAACTGCAATTGTACCAACATTTCTTCTCAATACTGAAAAAACCAAATCTTAAGGGAGACTTTTATCTGAAAAGTTTTTTCCGGAAAAGATTTGAACAGAAAGCTGAAAATTTGAAACAATAATTGAAAGTAATCATCATTTTGGTCTTGGTGTTTCATTTCATCCGCTAAATTTTATGTGATTAGATTTATGCGATGTGCTAAGTGGGCATGCATACTTACGCGACTGCCGGCGGTCTGAAGACACATAATTGAAGACACAAATATGAGGGCAAAAACAGAGAAATCAGTTACATCAGTGTTCTACGGTGCCGGGAAAACTCATCACCGGAATATATTCACATGTTCCCATTGTGTGTGTGTTGGTCTTTGGCCCCGAAGCGGCCAAACAAACCCTTCTGTCCTATTTTTCCGGTGATTTTCCGAGAATTTTTCGGTGCCGAGTTATCCGGTGCCGAATTTTCAGTGCCTAGTTCTCCGGTGTCAAGTTTTTGGTGTCGAGCTTTCCCTACTCCTGTTTTACTCTCTTTCTGAGCAACTTTTGAAAAAAACAGTCTGTGTAAATCATGTAAATTCACCGAAATAAAGACATTTAAAAATGCACTCAATTTTTTTCTCAATTAGCACATTCTGCTATAAGCGTTTATTTATATATATGTTTCGACTCATTTTAACAAAATATTTTGTTAAAATTTTTAGTCAGAAAAATTGCTTAAAGGGGAGAAGCCATTTAGGTTTGAAAAAGTGGCTTCCATGGCGCAGTGCGTAAGTTCTCGCGTTTTTTGGCCAAAATGGTGTTTTTTTGGTGTTGCAGGTTCAAACCCACGTAGGGGCACACTATTTTTTTTTGGCTTTTTTGGCCAGTTTAGAGGTAATTTGGGTCGTTGATCCCGATTCTGGCGTCAAAAAAGTCTAATTACCTCTAAACTGGCCAAAAAAGCCAAAAAAAAATAGTGTGCCCCTACGTGGGATTGAACCTGCAACACTAAAAAAACACTATTTGGGCCAAAAACGCGAGCACTTACGCACTGCGCCATGGAAGCCACTTTTTCAAACCTAAATGGCTTCCCCCCTTTAAGTTTCGCTTTCTTTAAAGCTTTTTTTCTTTACTCCTTGAAAACTGTAGCAACACCCGCTTTTTTGAAAAATTGTTTTTTCCAAAATTTGTTTTTGTAAAAAATGCCGATTTCTTCCTTTTTCTTAGTGTCTTGACCTGACTTCTCTCGAAGATTCTGATTCAGCATGAAAAACTGAACACACTAGCTGAAAAAAATTGCGATTCGAGAGTGGGAAGGTATAGTTACAGCCGTTTGAATTTCCCATCTCACACAAATTTCCCGCATGAATTTCCATAAATTTTTTCTCCTAAGACAAACCTCAAGGCTGACACTGGATTCGTGTTTAAATGATCAATTTGCATGTGAAACTGTTTTAACTTGAAAAATTCGTTTTAAGATTTCAAATTCAACTTAAGACATAAAGTTATTTAAAATGATTCTTATAATTGTTCTATAATTCTCTAAAAGCATGTTTAAACTTTTTTGTATCGAGGGGAAGTGAAAATATTAAGGCGAGTTTTTCAAGTTAAATGTGGCACCTATTACACCCCCCCCCTTCCACATCCATCCATTTCCCTAAATATGAAGTATTGAATGGAGGGCAGGATGGATGTGGAAGGGGGGGGGGGGGTGCACTAGGTGTCCCGGGGGCGCCCCGAGATGAAGGATATGCAATCATAAAAGTTAAAGAAAAATCGATGTGGAAAGGGGGGTGTACTAGGTGCTCTCTCGAATCGCAAATTTTCAGGGGGCACCTAGTACACCCCTTCCACATCCATCTTGCCCTCCATTCAATACTTCATATTTAGGGAAATAATACCCTATTTTAGAGAGTACAACCTATTTCACTCAGTCACTTAAGTTTATCACCCTTGTACGAAAACAGTAAAAACATGTAACATATACTTTCAGTGTGAAACATACGCAGCCATGTAAAGAGGGTTGTACTAACATCCATCCTGGGGCACCTAGTACACCCCCCCTTCCACATCCATCCTGCTCTCCATTCAATGGCTCGCCATCAAGTTAAAGCAGTTTCACATGCGAATCGACCACGCTGAATATGAACCCGGTGTCCGAATTAAGGTTTTTCTTTGCAGAAAAAAGTTAGGGGAAATTCCTGTGGGAGATTTCATGTAAGATGGGAATTCAAATGGCTATGACTTTAACATCCCCAACCTCGACCCGAAATGTTTTTCATCCAGTTTGTTGAGTTTTTTATGCTGAATCAAAATGTGTAACAAAAAATCAGGTCAGGACTTTATCGAAAATTGAGAAATTGATATTTTTCACAAAAAATTGCATTTTGGAAACGCCTTTTTTCCCAAAAAGCGGTGTTTCAGGATTTGTTTAAAGAAATGATAGCAGTTAAATACCCTAAACGAAAGCGCGATTCGAGCCGGTCCTAATGAAAACGAATGTTCACAGAAGACTGTGTGAAATGAGTGAAAATCAACATTTATAACAGAATGGTGAAAATCAAGAAAAAAGTTTGAGTAGGTTTTTTAAAATGTATATATTTCGGTCAATATGCATGTTTCACATGGACTGTCTTTTTAAAAGTTTCTCAGTTAAAGTAGCGATTCACAATGAACACTACAGGAAAATTTAAAAAAATCATGGTAAATAGTTATTTACGACTTATTACTTTCTCAAGTCTCTTTTAAAATCACTGGAAATTGGTAGCACTTCTTGTAAAGCGTTTAAATTACGGTTTGGTCTCCTTTTGGTCTCACGAAAAATCAATTGGCGAAACAGAATTAGAAAAAAACGCGCTATAAAAAACTTATCACCATTTCCATGCCAGGAAATTTCTTGACACACCCTGCGCTTCAGATTTTGCTTGTTGGTTTCGAGGACCAAGCCTGACGAATAAGACCAAGTCTGACAAATGCAAAAAAATTGTGGAAAACATGGAGAGCAGTAAGAAACCTACCTCCAAATATTTAAAATTTTCTTTGTTACCGCCTGGTACAAAAGAAAATGTTTACAACTTTATTGAACAATAAAATCCGAATTCTCATTACACAAAGTGGGATAAAAGCAAAACTCACGTAACACTGTCCCAGTCTTTTCAGTCTTAAGAATTTTCTGCAGCTTCTTAGGATATTCACGTCGAACATAGGACAGCGGTGCATTTCCCAGGATCTTCACGGGAATTTCGCTTCTCACGATATTGCTTAAGCACTTTTATGCCGCCTGGAAAAAGCAACCTTTATCATAAACTGGTTCATAACCACAATAAGGTCACCTGTCTGAGTGGCTCGCCATTATTCTTGAGCTCTGACACAATCCAGGGTGAAGAGTTTTATGGTGTTTTTAATTAACAATTTTTTATAAAAAATTTGACAGGGGGCTAAAGCCCCCTCAGCCGCATACTGGCTACGCGCATGATACTATGGTTTTCAGCCTACTTTTAAAGTACCCTTGTTTGAAATATTACTTGACAATCTAACTTGTACGGGGTATTATCTAGCATATTATGCCTACGGTAAATTACTCTAACAGAGGCCTTAGCCCAACATCGTGGCTATAGATTCCCTGCGTTGTTAGACCCGGAGTTTTTTTTATCGATGAGAAACACAAACCAATAGTGGAAACTACGAAAGCCAGCAGGAAACTACCGTATATTTTCTAATAGAGCCCACGGGGTTCTATTGAAACATTCGCACCCTCTGATAATCGGAGACATTTTGGGTCAGTCACCAGTTTTTTATGTGAAAATCTAAACTCTTATCAAATTCTGAGTCAAACTGCGTTCATAGAATTTCTAAAATGGCCTATAAATGGCCGTTAAGTTATTTAAAACATTTTTTACCCTTTTCACCCCCTTTTCATAAAAAATTCTTATGCTACTGCCCAGTGCGAAAGAAACAATTTACAGCTTTAGTGGACAATAAAATCCAAGTTTTCATAAAACAAAGTGAGATAAGAGCAAAATTCACGTACCACTGTCCCAGTCTTCTCAGTCTTAAGAATTTTCTGCAGCTTCTTAGGATATTCACGTCGAACATAGGACAGCGGTGCATTTCCAGGATCTTCACGGGAATTTCGCTTCTCACGATATTGCTTAAGCACTTTTCAGCCGTCTGAAAATAGCAACCTTTATCATGAACTGGTTCATAACCATAATAAGGCCACCTGTCTGAGTGGCTCGCCATTATTCTTGAGTTATGGCACAATCCAGGGTGAAGCGTAGCCTTTCACCTCTTTTTTTGATGGCACATAGTTGGAATCGAAGGCTGCATTTTCTGTCGAACAAGCAATAGCAATTTGTGTTTCCACTGCTTCCACATGGTGTGCGGATCAGAGTCGTAGCTGAGGGCAGAGAGATCATCCAACTTGTACTTGCTCACCAATTCCTGACGAGTTGCTTCCCACTGTTGTTCCAGGTCCTTGTTGGCAGTTCCTATTTCGTCGTCGATAGCGCTGACATCCTTGCCTTCAAGTTCATTTAGCTTGCGCTTTTTTAGCATACTGAAATGAAAAAATAGTAAAAAAGACTCCAAAGAAACTTTCTTGACTGACTTTGGAAGTGGGGGAGGATGAGGCGTGTTTCTGTACCGCTGACTGTTTTTTTTAAATGACTCAGAATGACCACCTGCTAATTCTGACTCAGAGTGAGATTCCGAAGTTAACTGTAGAATTTCTAGTGTAATATACGAGCAAAACCACAGTTGATTCGGCGCGTCTCATTCGAAGTCACAATGAGTGGGTGGTCATATTGACTAAGGATGAGACCAACCGAATCAATTCTATAATTCATCGTGTGACATACAAGAAATTATACGGTTAATCAGGTGGCCTCTACGGGTTCCCTCTAAGATATGATAACTAAATATAGTCACCGGGAAAAAGCACGCCTGTCAAGCCTCCACCACCTCGAATTCAGTCGAAAAAGGTTGTTTGATATCGCAGGCCACAATAGGTAAAAATCCAATAAAAACCCACGGTACTAATTCGGTTTAGCCCACACCTCCAATTTTCGAATATTCCTAGGGTAAGAGTATAATACTCTTGATCACTATGCGAAGGCACAAACAGAAATTTGGAATGGAACATAATATCAACATCAGCGAATTTCCTTCGCCATACAAAATCAGATACGTAAGAACGAAAGATGAAACGATGAGTGCCAAATTCCTGTTTGTGCCTTCGCATAGTGATCAAGAGTATTAATACTCTTACCCTAGAAATATTCGAAAATTGGAGGTGTGGGCTAAACCGAATTAGTGCCAAACCCACATTTCGTCTTTTTCAGTTTAGAGCTCATAATCCGACTTCAGCGACACCTGCTCTGCTTTTTCTGTGCACATGCCGGAAAACCTCTTTTCGACTTTGGAAATCGATTGCATGACCACTGGCATTCGGTAAATCACAAGCCCAATAGAAAGATCCCATTTGTCCAGTGAATAGGTAGAGTCATTAGAATTAGAAGGCGGAAAACACTTAGGCGAAGCAGCACCGGTAGCCATAGCAGTATTCAAGAATGGAGAAGCATAGCACCTCTTGATAATACTTGGACAAAAATATTTGATCGGAGCAACATCATGGAAACTCTGAAAAGGGAAACAATACAGTCGAGTCTCGATTAACCGACACTTAGACACCTTCAGTTAACCGACACCCTTCGGCGGGTCCCTTTTAATGAAGCTACCCTTGATAAACCGACACCCTGCATATGCTCAAACTTTTTTTAAAATACCGCCGAATTCTATTAAATCCCCTTCATTTTTTTGCTATTTCTCTTGCCACGGCTTTTCAAAACGTGAAATGTTCACTTCGGACTTTGAGACGTGTTTGCACGGCGCAGTGGTTAAGCTTTTTGTCAAAGCATACATATCAAAGAGTCTACCGTAATTTATCTATTAATCCTCCACTCTCTAATAAACCCCCACCCCCTATTTTTTACTAGGATTTCAGAGTTAAAGCCATTTTTGATTGACAATTTTCGGATTTTTCGAGGGTTGAAAAATTATCCCTCATTGGGGTTTAATAGAGAAAATACGGTATTTCTTTGAATTCAAGAGTTCCACCCCGGCCATGGACACCGCCAATTTTTTTTATTTTTTTTTGCAAATTCTTCATTATAAGCTTATTCGACGTGAAATTGAAAAGTAGACGTAGATCATAAATATCAGATTTTCAATTTTTCGTTTAAAAAACTAGAAGCCGTTTTGAGTCCCGGACTCGGTTTACATCGTTGAATGAATGTTATTTGTTTGGAATAAATGTTATTATCTCTTGCATGTACATAAGAAAGTCGATAAACCGACACCCTTGAGATTTTTTAGTCATAAAGTCTCGCTAATCCGACACCCTTGATTAACCGACACCTACGGGCCGTCCCGATGGGTGCCGGTTAATCGAGACTGGACTGTAAAACCACAGAAAATAGAGTCTCATACACATAATATGGGCAGGAGTAAGATGCGGCAAATCACATTGCGACAAATCAAATTGCGGTAATCAAATTTGAAACTTTCAAGTAATGCTTAATCTGCCACCACTATGTGGTCTCAATCACGGCGTGTCAAACTGGTCAAAAACACGAATTACCTCTTTTCGTTGCGAGACAAAAAATTTTTCGAAATTTTTGTCTGGCTTGCATTTTTTGCTATTTTTTTTTGAGTTTTTTTAAAACTAAAGTACAAGTAAAAGAATTTCGAAAAAATCGAGGTACAAGCCTCCCACGGCGTGTCAAACTGGTCAAAAACACGGCTCTCTCTGTTATATCCAAAACTATTACATCTAAAAATGGTTCTAGTTTTATCAGGTTCTCGCCAAAAGTTCCAGCAAGGTTTTAGCCTTTCAAGTTCAATTTATTTATGATACAATACTTCAGCTTTCCTCTAATACTATATGGAAAATAACAAAATTTAAAATGAAAAGCTAGAACCGTGCTGGAACTTTTGGGGAGAACCGGATAAAACTAGAACCATTTTTAGATGTAACAGTTTTGGATATAACAGGAGAGAGCCAAAAACACGAAATTCCAGTTTTCCTCTCAGGACTAAAAAATTCAAAAATTTTTTCGATCCATTTTTTGCCGATATTTTAGTGCTAGCAGATGAATGCATTGATCGCTGTTTCTTGTGCATCATTTTGCGTCAAGTTGGACTTAAAAGAAAGCGGAAAGCATGCTCTACAAAACTATAGACAACATTCCAAATAATTAAAAATTTCCATCCATAATTAAGCCGTTTAAAAATGCGTGAAATTTGCTCAATTTGGTGTTTTGTTTTGGCTCTAATCTGTCCAAAAGTCGAATTTTGGCAAACCATCCGTAATTATTAAAGCTCCGGGTCTCGGCTATCCAATGCACTTTGAATTTTGAAAAAAGTTGAAAACTCGCGATTTCCAGCGCCCCGAATTTTGGTCGCAATTTTTTCCTCGAAATTTAATGGACTTTTAAAACGTGTGACTAGATCAAATTTTTAAAACATGTTCAGCTCAGTAAATACTCAAACGAAAGCGGAGAGTCTAAGGCTTTTTTTCAATACTTAACATCAACCATATTTGTTAAGAATAATGGGCCGCCACACGTTTTAAAAGTTCATTAAATTTCGAGGAAAAAATTGCGACCAAAATTCGGCGCGCTGGAAATCGCGAGTTTTCAACTTTTTTCAAAAATTCAAAGTGCATTGGATAGCCGAGACCCGGAGCTTTAATAATTACAGATGGTTTGCCAAAATTCGATTTTTGGACGGAATTAGAGCCAAAACAAAAACACCAAAATTTGAGCAAATTTCACGCATTTTTAAACGGCTTAATTATGGATGGAAATTTTTAATTATTTGAATTGTTGTCTATAGTTTTGTAGAGCATGCTTTCCGCTTTCTTTTAAGTCCAAACTTGACGCAAAATGATGCACAAGAAACAGCGATCAATGCATTCATCTGCTAGCACTAAAATATCGGCAAAAAATGGATCGAAAAAATTTTTGAATTTTTTAGTCCTGAGAGGAAAACTGGAATTTGTGTTTTTGACCAGTTTGACACGCGTGCAATAAGCTGCCGTCTAAAGAGGCTTGTTTGTGAGATGAGATTTTGCTAGAAACCAAAAAATTGACTAGCTGTACAAAAATCAGCAAACAATCAAACAGCATAACGTGCTGTTTGACAGCAAAAGTGTCGAATCTTGACCACCACCATAATTGCTCTACTAAATCTATTAAATTCAACATTAGAACATAGCTAACCATGTATACAACACCTGTTCTTTATTAAGATCCAAACCACAGACAACAAAAATGTAATAGTGAACTAATTTGGCTCGACATCAACGCCCTTGATATTTTCTAGATGAGCGGCTATTGAAACAAGAAATTCCATGCGAGAAGACCAGTTCTATTGGAGTACTCGACGACCAACTGTTGAATCTGAATCCGTTTTCCATAGCTGAAAGAAGCAAATAAGTAAAGTCAGGCCAGGAGGAAAACGAAAAATGATATACAAATATTTACTCACAAAGTGAACGAAAATACCTAACGTATAAAATAACGATCAACCAAATAGCAGCCCAATGTGACCCTCCCACTTATGCCGCAATTTGATTTTGCCGCAATTTGAATTGTCGCAATTTTATTTTGCCGCAATTTCATTTTGCCGCAATTTGAATTGTCGCAATTTGAATTGTCGCAATCTGATTTTGCCGCAATTTAATTTGTCGCAATGTGATTTGCCGCATCTTACTCCTGCCCATAAATATTTAAATATGCAATCACGCCAAAGCAAGGTTGGCATGATTACGAGGTATTACATCAACTTGAATAAACTGGCGACTTGATACATAAACTTGATACATCTTCTTGACATACATCTTTCTTGATACATGCTATATGACAGTATCGTCAAATTTACTTAAAAAATGACGAAAATTCGAAAAAGTTGAAAAACTTGGATTTCGGTCATTTTTTGTTTTTCCAAAAAGTCATATCTCAACACTCCGATTTTGAAAAACCAATATGTGAAATCGGTTTGTAGCTCTTAAACTGCGCTACAACATAGTGATAAAGTAGTGTTGCAGCACTTATCCCTGAATTTGACTTTCAATCACTTAAATCGATAAAAATGCTGGTTAACTTCTCAAAATGACCTAAAAGTGTTTGGATCCAAATGTTTACTTTTCTTAAACATTGCAGGCACGCCAAAGATTGCGCCATTTTAAATTGGGCTAATTCAAATTGGGACCAGTCAGATTGGCCAATTCAAATTGGGCCCAGTCAAATCGGGCCAATTCAAATTGGGTCTTTTTTCGGACTGAAGTTTGACCCTCTATGCACTTTAATACAGGGTTCGTGATTGTCCTTTTGGGGACCCAAAATCTTTTTTATTTTTGAAGTTTTTTGTCAAAATCTTTTTTTTCGCTCCAAAAGAGCAATAAGCACTGGATAAAATGAAATAAAATCTTTTTTTACCCAAATGTCCTTTTTCGAAATTTTCGTCATGAACCCTGCTTTAATACCACCTTTGACGTGCTTAAATTTCGGTCGCGTCATGATGGCTTTATTGCGTATCTAAAATTCATGGTATTTTTTCCGCAGTCAAAATGTGACCCAATTTGAATCGGCCCAATTTGAACGGGCCCAATTTAAATTTGCCCAGTTTGAAATGGCGCAATCTTTGGCGTGCCACATTCCAGCTATTTTTTATATGAAAAACAAAATTTCCGTGAAGAAAAAGCGAAAAGGGAAAACCGCAGTTTAAATATGCCCTTAGAAAAAAGTTTATGGACGTTTAAAACCAGGGATTTTTTCGGACCATCCTGTTGAATGATAACATAGAATTTAAAAGAACTAGAGCTGTAAGAATCATAAAAGCTAAAAAAAGCTGAAAGAATCAGTACAAAACACAGTTTAGAAACAATTAAAAAAGGCTATTTTTATAATAAGAAAAGGTATGAAAAGCACAGAAAAAGGGGGCGCCGGCCCCTGACTACACAATTTGCAAAAAGGCGCCGAGCGCCGGCATCGGTGTCCCAATTTTTCCAAAGCTTTTAGGCGCACCCTGGCGTCGTCGCCCGTTCAAGTATGATAGTGAATTATTCTGAAAATAATAACAAATATTAAAATATGTATACGAATTGCCGCACAAAATTTAGTGTACAAAAAGTGACCCTTTTGAATTTTCGAATATTATTTTAGTATAAATTATTAGACAAAATGATCTTGTTTGTGAGCAGCCAGCGGCCAGAAAAAAGTAATAAGCGGCCAAAAACGAGTAATTAGCGGCCAAAAAAAGTACCGTCCGTTTCTGCATCATATATCGCGAAAGATCTGGTCTAAAATAGCTTTTGACATCCAGCAACAACTTCTGACCTACAACACCATCAATTTTTCGGCAGGAGTACAGTATATGTAGTCATCGAAAAAAGGGCGTGCGACCACTTTTTCGTGTGTTTTAGCATCTTTAACGTGTAGAAAACATGTTTTTTAGGTGGCGGAAGATGACTTTCTAAAAAAATTTTTTGACCAAAATTTGACTTTTGCCTTAGGGGACCAAGGTAAATCACCTAGAACCTTGCACCTTTGAAATTTGACCTGCGACGAAAGTTACGGCGTTTAAAAGTGGCCGAAATTGTTGTTACACCCTGTAGTTACTTCGCACAAACAAATACTTTGTTTTGGCGAAACCGTTTGTGCGAACTTTGATTTTGTCAAAAGGAAAGTAATAATGCCAGGAAAATGGACAGTAGGACAATGATGTCTTTGGAAAACCGCCATTAGGAAAAGGGACACTAGGACAATGTACAATAGGACAATCGTCTTTTTGGAAAGCCCTTTTGGACAATTTTTAACTGGCTAAACGTTCTATCATCACTTTATGGGTCTGAAAACAGTATGTCCTATAGTCAATTCTCCTGCTGTCTATTGTCATTCTGTAAATTGTCCTAAAAGCAATTGTCCTAGAGTAAATTGTCTTTGTCCATTTTCCTAAAGGCGGTCTTCCAAAAGGCGTTGTCCTAAAGTACCGGGTGGTCCAAGATTTTTTGGACACTTTCAAAGCGCCATAACTTTTTTCTGGATCGAATTTCGAAATTCTGTAAACGCAGATGGACTCAAAATTTTATGCCGTTTTGCTTGGTACATCACACTCGGAAAAGAATTTCGACCAAAATTTCGGAAATCTGCCTTGGTCCCCCCTGTGGTCCGAAATACGGAAATTGGAAAAATCCTTATTTTTTGCTCTTTTCTTTGTCGCATTGTTACGCTCCTTACGCTATTTCACTGGAATTTGTCTGTAGGCATCTTATAATCGTCATCCATTTTCAGTTATCGCAGAAGAATGAGCTTCACGCTCGAAAAAAAGCTTTTTGTGTGATAAGCTACGCTCAGCATGGGAGTCCATCAGTCGTTCAGCGTCAGCTTCGTACTTGATATGGTCACAGAGCAACAAGACCAAGTAGAGGAAGCATTCTTCGATGGTTTGACGAGTATCAGGAACGAGATCAAGCGAGAGAAAGAAGAAAGTGGGCATGAGGTTAGTTGTTTTGTGCCTCTTTTTCATCCATTGATAATCTGTATCGTAGGTGGGTTTGAACCGAATTGAAGAAGCTGATGTTATAGAGGCCTTTCGACGTGGAACACAAGTAGAGCCTGCTCCGTTCAAATGGCCTCCAAATTCACCCGATTTCACTCCGTGTGATTTTTTCTTATGGGGATACTTGAAAAGCCGAATCTATCGAATTCAGCCAGCAGATCTGAATGAGTTGCGGGCCCGTATCGTGCACGAATTTGAAGTTCTTCCCGGAGAGATGGTGCTGCGATCAATTGATTCCTATGTTCGACGTCTAGAGCGCTGTGTTGAGGTGGAGGGTCGTAGTGTTGAACAAAGTTACGCGGATGTCAGAAATTAAAAATGTGACTTGTTTTGTCTTGTTACCTGTTTTGTCGTTCCATGCTGTTACTATGTTGTGTAGATTGGGATAAAAAGAGCAAAAAAATTAGGATTTTTCCAATTTCCGTATTTTCGGACCACAGGGGCGACCAAGGCAGATTTCCGAAATTTTGGTCGAAATTCTTTTCCGAGTGTAATGTACCAAGCAAACGGCATGAAATTCTGAGTCTATCTGCGTTTACAGAATTTCGAAATTCGATCCAGAAAAAAAGTTATGGCGCTTTGAAAGTCTCCGAAAATCTTGGACCACCCGTACATTGTCCTAGTGTCCCTTTTCGTGAAAGGGGCTTTTCCAAAAAGGCCGATGTCTTAAAGTCAATTGTCCTAGGGTCTCTTGTCCAATCATGTCATTGTCCAAAAGTGAATTGTCCTAGCCTGGTTTTTTTTCTATATGCACGGTTTCCTAGAAGGGGCTTTTCCTAACATTATTACTTTCCTAGATTAATGTCCTCAGCTGGCCCTGCAAAATTTTGTGCCCTAAACATGCGAAATCTCCAAGTTCACTCAGGATTTTTTGTAACAGTCATGACTTATTGCTTCCTCCAGAAGGGGGAAGCATAACTTAGCCAGGAATATCCGATATTGTGTCACAATAAATAAGACAATTGTTTTCCTTACGTTATCTTAGCGTGATTGTTTTATTGTCATTCTTTTAGGTTTCAAATACGGCAGGTCAGAATTACTTTTCACTATTATTTATGGTTGATTACAGATATTTTGCAGGATGCATCACCTTCGCAGACAGCTTGAGAAACACACGCCTGGTTAAGAAGAATTCTGGCGACTCCAAGAGAACTGCATTCACGCAGAAGGAATCACTTTGAAATTTTTTTTCTTGTGTGTGATTAATTGGAAAATATTCAAATTTTTGCTAGAGTTGTAGGTTAACGTGCATAGAATCCGAGTGAATATGGGGATTTCCGAGGGTAAGGGCTCAAAATTAGGATATCGACCGGAGAAGGGGCTCACAGCCAGCTCTTTTTCGCGTTTCTGCCCCAACTCAGCTTGGAGAATACATACTCGGAATTAGGTCTTGAATTAGGTCTTTTTTCGGGTCGTCCTACACTTGCCAAAGCCTGAAAAGTCGCGAAAGCTAGTAGATTGTTTTGGTATACAATCCTGTCTGGATTTAGTGTAGCTCGCGAAGAGAATCGCACTACAGTCAACCTCGCTATAGTGGCACCCCCAAAAGTTCGTTCCCGCCAAGGGTCCGACACTTTTTTAACCTCATTTTTTAAAGCTTTTTTTAGCCATTCTGTTCGGACAGTCTGGTCCCAAATATCGTAAGGATTCTAATTTTGGCGATCGTGAAAAGAGGATTTTTGTTTGAAAGAAAAACACAATTTGGGTCAAAAAAGTAAAACCTCGATTTAGTGGCACTTGCTTTCAAAAAAAGGGGTGCCACTATATCAAGGTTTTACTTTTTTAACCCTAAATTTTTTTGCTATTCAAAAAAAACCACCGGTAAAAACGGGGGGCCTGGAGTTGAGATGCGCACACGCCACATACCTTAGACACAAAATCACTCGAAAGTGACTCTGGATGCATGAAAAAACATGCATACCAGAGTTTCTTTATGCGGTAGGCGCAGTTAACAAAACTATGTTCAAATTCCATCTTTTTCAAAAAAAACTAAATCAGCAGGAGCAGTTTCGGTATACACCCCCCAGTCAAGTTCGGTATACACCCCACTCAAGTTCGGTATACACCCCCCAGTTTGCCTTGGTCCCCCAAGCTGATCTTTTAAAAAAAAATTCCGAATTTTTTTCAATTTTTAACCCAATAAAAAAACAGCGTTCAAAAATATTCGAAAATTTTTAAAAAAAAATCAGCTTGGGGACCAAGGCAAACTGGGGGGTGTTATACCGAACTTGAGGTGGGGGTGTATACCGAACTTGACTGGGGGGTGTATACGAACTTGACTGGGGGGTGTATACCGAAAATTAGCCAATCAGAACTAAAAAGGGGATAGGTCCAAACACACATTTATAAGTCAAAATTTTAGTCAAAATTTTCAAAATTTTTTTCGGAAATCGTTTTTTGCCATCTAAAACATGTTTTCTGCACGTTAAAGATGCTAAAACACACGAAAAAGTGGTTAAAACCGGTTTTTGGGAGGAGTTATTATACCGTACTTAGCCTCAAAATTTACTTTAATATGCGAAAAATTGATCAGCTTGAAAAACAAAAAACAGCAAGGTTAAGCTCAAAGCAAGATTTTGTTGCGGTTTACAAAATCACCGTATAATTTGATAAAATCGCACTCTATTCTATCTTATATTTCATATCTAATATTAAATAAAGATTATCATTTAATTTTCCTAACATTACAAATTTTGATATTTAAATATGCCCATTTTTTTTGATACTTGTTAATTTTCAGTTATCTGCTTTTACATACAATGGAAAAAGCAGAAAAGGTTATTTGGATACATCATCTACCTTTTGCCTTGCAGATTTACCAAACACCTTGCTGGTATATGTATTTTATTTGCTTAATTGACTATTTACTATAAATTCAGTTGCAAATATTCAAGAATGTCGTTCTGGCAGCGTGTTAGCGTTTTGGAAAGAGTCAACAGACAATGGAGTGAGCTATCTAAATTAGTTGGTCACTCGGAAGATGAATTTCGTGTCATTTCCGAAGATATCTTCTCTTCAAATCCTAAAGTAAGGCGGAAATCGTTGCTTTTTTTTTCTTGAAGGGACATGCCTGCGCGAAATAAAAAGAGTACTAGCAATTTTTTTCTGAAATTAAGGGGGGGGGGTGGAGTTATCTCCTTTCCTTACCTGGTCCCGCATGGAAAACCTTAAAATTTAAATTAAACTACATTTATAGGTTGCTAGTTCGAACCCCTCTGGTGTAAACTTTATTGTTTTCACACCTTTTTCAGTGATTTAGATGAATGCAGCCTGAACAGTATCAAGGAGTCGATTACAAATATTTCCAGAATTGATTTTTGGTCAAAAATTAGAATAAAATTTTGACGCTACTATGCTACTATGCACACCCACATACCTTAGACACAAATCACTCGAAAGTGACTCTGGATCAGTGTTTTCAAAAGTCATAGGCATAGTTTCAAAGTCATAGGCATAATTTGAAAGTCATAGGCATAGTTACAGTCAAAATTCTAGTCAAACTATGCCTATGACTTTGAAATTATGCCTATGACTATGACTTTGAAACTATGCCTGTGACTTTTGAAAACACTGCTCTGGATGCATGAAAAAACATGCATACCAGAGTTATTTAATCGGTAGGTCCGGTATTCAAAACTATGTTCAACATCTTTGATTATTCGGCCGAAAAGGGTCTACCTCTTTTCCGGCCTGAGGCTACGAGCCAGAGGCTCAGCCATCCATAAATTACACGACAACCCTCGGAACCAAACCGGCTGATCGGTCTATACAAGTCGAGTACTTATACTTTTACGTGCACCACAATTGGCTGGGTGAAAGTGACTTCAACGCTCAGAGAATTAATACTCTTTGTACTTACAGGCACTATAGAAGTGGCCCCTGTTTTGTCCCTTGAACCCTATTTAAATTGCTTTTCTGGTCCTGTCATGGCAAAATATTACTTAAAAATGAGTTTTGACTAGGGTTGGGTAATTAGCCGGGTAAAATCTCGGGTATTTACCCGGTATTTACCCGAAAGGCGGGTAAAATCTTTTTATTTCCATAACCAACTTTTATTCGATAAATCATAACAAATCAATCGAATTCATGGGTTGTTTATAACCGAGTAGCGCCAGAACTTCAGCCAGAGCCATATAATTGAGTTTATATTGCCTCTTGCTATTTTATCACCTTTGAAAGAGTGATAGCAATTTTCTAGACTCAAAAGTGCACGAGGTGCCTCATAGAAAATTTTCGAGATCAAAGATTACTTCAAAATCGAGTAGCTGGCGGGGGGTTTATTCAACAGACGGAAAATTCAAAAAGCGGATAATTCAACAGAGTAATTCCACAGTCGGATTATTCAAAAACCGGATAATTCAACAGTGGATTATTCAACAGTCGGAGTTTTCGTCAATAATTGTTTTAACCCACTTTTTGACAACGTATCGAGCTGATTTTTTTCAGGATCAATAGAAATAGCGTAGAGGAACTGATCCTGACAAAAATCAGCTCGATACCTTGTCAAAAAGTGGTTTAAACCATTATTGACGAAAACTCCGACTGTTGAATAATCCACTGTTGAGTTATCCGGTTTTCGAATAATCCGACTGTGGAAATTTACTCTGTTGAATTATCCGCCTTTTTGAATTTTCCGTCTGTTGTATAAACCCCCGCCGAGTAGCTTAGATAGCTTGATTTACAAAAATGACCGATTTTCGGACGAAATTTGCTTTAAATTTCTCTCCTAAGTTTTGGCTGTAACTTAGCTATGGGTACCCAAGACTCTGACAATTTTTTGATATCAAACTAAGTAATAAAATGTGAAACCAATGAAGTTAACACCCACAGCGTTCGAATCAGCAACCTATAAATGTTTCTTAATCGTCCCTAACGATGAATTGTCACTTACCGTCTGCGTATGGGCGGATCCTATCTTCAAGCCGTAATTAGTGCGGCCTTTGAGAAAAATGAACGCAAAAAAAGTTTGCAGATCAACTTGTACAAAAAAATTTGATTCTGGAAATTATTCAGCATTTAGAACGCTTTTTCTGTGCGCATGCGGAAGCGTTGTAGATGTGGAATAATTTTGGAAGAAGTGACGCAGTATAAATTTTCTTTATTTAATTTCAGTGGAAAGCAATTGGACAAAAATTTTTTGTACTACCAGATGAATATTTTCCATACTATAAAGTTCCTCTTCAAGTAGTAAGTCTTTTATATTATTAAAAAATATACTTTGGAATTTATTCTAAATTTATTCCGGAAATCTGACACGAGATTCGTGACGATCGTACCTGATTTTTTTACAAAACTAATCTTGAACGCTAAAATTTACTGTCATATGTTATGTTTTTTTGTCCGAGACAAAAAAACATTCGCAAAAGCAATACGGGGTAATTTAGATGTTTACACGGCCATTCCTGAATGGAATAGCTGTTCTTATAAGGGTTATAGGACCTGCTGAGCACGATGATCGCAAAATCAAACCTCTAAACATGAGTGCATTGGCCTCAAATAAGTCAATATTCACGGGGACTCACTGAAAAGTGGACAGTTGTTTCAGGCTACTGAAGTGAATTAATTTAGCTCAGCATTTCTTTTATGCTCATAAGAAAGCCCTTTGTATATGCTTTCTAATGGTATGTCGCTTGCACCCATGAAAAAGTCTCCAGATTCAGAATCAGCATCAAAATGGCACCTGATTGGGCGTTGAAGTCTAATAAAAAAGGCTTCTGGACTGTGAAGCACAAGTAGAAAAGAACCAAAAAAGTGTCTTCAAAAACAGTTTCACGTGAAAAACCTAACAAACTTGGAGTTCTAACACTGGATTCATGTTCAGCAAGGCAAATTTACTTGAGAAACTGCTTTTTGAAAAAGAAAGTCACTTACACGTGAAACTGTTTTTGAAGACACCTTTTGGTTCTTTTCTACTTGTGCTTCACAGTCCAGAAGCCTTTTTATTAGACTTCAACGCCCAATCAGGTGCCGTTTTTGATGCTGATTCTGAATCTGAAGACTTTTTCATGGGTGCAAGCCTCTGTACGAATTTTTTTATACTTTTCGTAATATACTAAATTAAAAAAGGCCTAATTTGATTCTTTTAAATTTTTACCGTTGACAACATTTTTGAATATGGGCAAGCGACATGCCATTAGAAAGCATAGACAAAGGGCTTTCTATGAGCATAAAAGAAATGCTGAGCTAAATTAATTCACTTCAGTAGCCTGAAAAAACTGTCCACTTTCAGTGAGTCCCCGTGAATATTGACTTATTTGAGGCCAATGCACTCATGTTTAGAGGTTTGATTTTGCAATCATCGTGCTCAGCAGGTCCTAAACCCTTATAAGAACAGCTATTCCATTCAGGAATGGCCGTGTTAATATCTCAACCAAAATTCGAAATATGACAGTGAGCGTTTAAGATTAATTTCGTACGACAAATCTGGTGTAAGAGTTTCGGACTTAATAACTACAGGGAAAACAAGGCAAAAAATGATTTTTTTTAAAATTTTTTCATTGTGATTGTGAAAAAACACAATTTATGAATAAAATAATATGAGTATTGGAGATCAGATTTTCTGAAACTGAAACATTACTGAAACTTATGCTAATACTTAACAGTTTTTTAAATTGATTTTTGACCGATTTTAAAGTCATTTACTGTAATTTTTGCAGATGACCTAGACTGGCGAATCGCATATAAAATTTTTTCGAAAAATCGATTGAGTGGATCAGATTTCCAGTCAGATACGCTTAATCGCTCAGAAATCCACCCTGAACCACTCAACCCCATTAAAAACATGGATTTCTGAGCGATTAAGCGTATCTGACTGGAAATCTGATCCGCTCAATCGATTTTTCGTAAAAAGTTCACCCCCTTTAGTAAACCCCCGAAAAACCAACTTTCAGGGGCTTCTTCCCATCCCGGGGTAGGATTCTGACCAATCAAAGTCATTTCCAGGCTGAAAATTTTGGCCGCTATTCCATTGTATCAACCAGCCCACCCGCCCCCCCCCCCCGAAAAAAAGCTATTCCATTGTACCAACCAATCCACCCCCCCCCCCCCAAAAACCAACTTTTTATATGCACTCAAAAACCATTTTATGTAATAATTTCTCCAAAAAAGACCAGAAAAGCCATTTAAATAGGGTTCGAGGGCTGTATTGGGAGGGCAAGGGAATAACACAGGGCACTTTTTTTGGCTGCTTTACCATGTTTTTCAACTCGGGCCGTGGCAAAAATAGACTCTATATGCATTTTATGATCAAGTGTACTTCTCGGAATTATGTCTGAGGTAAGTTCGTGCGCGCATCTCTAACTCTCAAGCCCCCTGCGCCCCCGAAGGGGGCGCAGGGGGGCTTGGGGCTTGGAGTTGAGATGCGCACACCCACATACCTTAGACACAAATCACTCGAAAGTGACTCTGGATGCATGAAAAAACACGCATACCAGAGTTATTTATGCGGTAGGCCCAGTATTCAAAACTATGTTCAACATCTTCAATCTTTCGGCCGGAAAGCGTCTACCCCCTTCTCCTGCTTTTGGCTTCGAGCCAGAGGCTCAGCCATCCAAAAATTCTGCTTCACCTCCACAGAGTCCTTATGTATTTTGGTCCTCCACAAGTTGCTGGGTTTGACGTGCCTTCAAACGTATATATCAAGTGGTGGACCCCAAGTTGCTGGTTTGAGGTGCCTTAAACCTTATTTATTAGTGGCCCCTGTTTTGTCCCTTCCCCTCCCAATACAGCCCTTGAACCCTATTTAAATGGCTTTTCTGACCTTTTTATGGCAAAATTATTACATAAAATGGTTTTGAGTGCATATAAAGAAGTTGGTTTTTTTGGGGGGGGGGGGGTTGTACAATGGAATAGGTCGTTATTTTTGGGGGGGGGGGGTACCCCAATGGAATAGTGCCAAATTTTGAATTCTTGCAGAATTATGCAAAATTTGGTTGGTCTTGGACAAAAAAGGCATAAATAATTTTTAGCGTGGCACATTTCAGCTTTTTCGTGGCACATTTTTGCTTTTTCGTGTATGTCGTTTTTCGTGGCAGAAATAATCTTTTTCGTGGCATATTTCAGCCTTTCGCAAACCAAATCATTTTATGCCAAAAAATATTCCGATAACATTTGGCTTCATTTTTTATTCTTCTGTAGATTAATTTGATATTTTTTAAAAGCCCTCAATTTTAGCTACTATTTAGTAGGTCAAACTTTTATTTTCGATTATTCTGGAAAAAGTTATGACCATAAACAAAAAAGTGTCGATTTTTAGTCAAAATCAAAGTAAATGTAAGGAAAATATAAAAAATGGCTTAAAATATGGTAAAAAGGGTTTTTTACTTCTTTCAATTTTAACTTATCCATATATCAGTGCTGGGTCATTCTGAAACCGCGATGAACATGTCATTTTGTAAACCAATTGAAGAGCTATTAAAAAATGCATTAGTTAGTCAATGTATTTTTTTCGAATATTTCTAAATTTGAATATTTATTGTCTAAAAATAAATTATTGAAATTTATTTATTTTTAAAAGCCACTTTATGAGCAAATTTTGTTTCTTTCAATGTATGTATGATACCGTTTTTGTAATTTTTCCGCTCTTGAAAAATACTTTTTAATGTAATTCGGCGCTACCGGAGTACAGGGTGACACAGAAAAACAGTCACATTTTTGAAAAATTTTATTTTCATTTTTTTAATTGAAATTTTTGAAGGTAACTGTGATTTTGTCCACTCCTGTGCAACTTTTCTTTAAAAAATGATATTTGCGGTGTGCTTGGTACCTAACATGACTTGGGGTATAGCAAAGAGTGTCAATTCTCTGAGCATAGAATCTCTTCTCAAACCCAGCAACTAGCAAAACACAAAAAGTATATAGCGAAAGTTGGATAAGTTATGGTTAGAATCAACAAATCGTACACTGCGGAGATTTCTGAAAATATTGGAAGTCGGCCAGGCAAGGACTTACGTACATCGATTTTTCAAAAATGTGACTGTGTTTTTGTGTCGCCGTGTATACTCTCCTCCCAAATGAAATTTTGGCGCTACTATGATATACCCCCCAAAAACAGCTACTATGATATACCCCCCAATCCATGGACCTACTATGATATACCCCCCCAAAAATCAAGATTTTAGGAGTGGTCAAAACATATTTTTAAGCAATAATTTCGCCATAAAAGCTCCAGAAAAGCAATTAAAATAGGGTTCAAGGGCTGTATTGGGAGGGGAAGGGACAAAACAGGGGCCACTTCTATAGTGCCTATAAGTACCAAAGAGTATTAATCTCTTAGCATTGAAGTCACTTTCAAACCCAGCCACTTGTGGTGCACGTAAAAGTATAAGCACTCGAAATGATCGGACCGATCAGCCGGGTGGATCTCGATGGTTGTCGTGTAAATTTTGGACGGCTGAGCCTCTGGCTCGTAGCCCAGGCCTGAAGAGGGGTAAACCCTTTTCGGCCGCAAAATCAAAGATGTTGAACATAGTTTTGAATACTGGGGCCTACCGCATGAATAACTCTGGTATGCATGTTTTTTCATGCATCCAGAGTCACTTTCGAGTGATTTGTGTCTAAGGTATGTGGGTGTGCGCATCTCAACTCCAAGCCCCCAAGCCCCCTGCGCCCCGAAGGGGGCGCAGGGGGCTTGAGAGTTAGAGATGCGCGCACTCACTTACCTTAGACATGATTCCGAGAAGTACTCTTGATCTAAAATGCATATAAAGTCTATTTTTGCCACGGCCCGAGTTGAAAAACATGGTAAAGCAGCTAAAAAAGTGGCCCCTGTATTATTCCCTTCCCTCCCAATACAGCCCCTTAACCCTTTAAAAATTGTATTTCTAGTCTTTTCATAGCAATATTACTGCATAAAAATGGGTTTCAGACCCTTCAAAAAAACCGAGTTTTTGGGGGGGGGGGTATATCATAGTAGGTCCGATTTTGGGGGGGGTATATCAAAGTAGCTTTTTTGGGGGGGTATATCATAGTAGCGTCGAAATTTTTTTAAAGTGTTTCCAAACACCCTATATCAACCTAAAATCACCTCAGGGGCCGTAGTAACAATCGTAGTAACAACTTCCGTGGCTAAAGTGGAATATCTCGAAGTTCAGTCCACTTTTTGAATAGTAGTTTTTTGCAAACAAAAATAGACAAGTTTTATCTTCAGATTTTTTACACTCATCTGAATCGCTCATCGGTAACCAGAGCTAGCACTAAATGCAAAAAAATATCCGCAGCTGCGGATATTTTTTGGACCTGTGAGGCTAAAAATCAAATTTATCGTACAGGTTGAGCTGATTGTGATGATGTTTCACTTGGTTTGTAGCCTAGATTATAAGGAACATTTTGGTATTTTCAAAAGTATTTTCGGCTTTACCAAACTTAAAATATTACTAAAAGTGCCTCTAAATATAGAGTTCGGAAAATTATCCGTGGATAGACTAAGCTAACTTTTCAAATTCAATATTTAGAGGCACTTTAGTAATATTTTAAGTTTGGTAAAGCCGAAAATACTTTTGAAAATACCAAAATGTTCCTTATAATCTAGGCTACAAACCAAGTGAAACATCATCACAATCAGCTCAAACCTGTACGATAAATTTGATTTTTAGCCTCACAGGTCCAAAAAATATCCGCAGCTGCGGATATTTTTTGCATTTAGTGCTAGCTCTGGTTACCGATGAGCGATTCAGATGAGTGTAATAAAATCTGAAGATAAAACTTGTCTATTTTTGTTTGCAAAAAACTACTATTCAAAAAGTGGACTGAACTCCGAGATATTCCACTTTTAGCCACGGAAGTTGTTACTACGATTGTTACTACGGCCCCAGGAGTTAAAAAAAGCATTTTTTGAGTTCTGGTCAATAAAACATTAAGTTTTTGAGCCACCTAAAAGTGCCCTTTTTGGCCATTTTTAAATGGATTTAGGACTGTATTTGGGTGGGAAGAGACCAAAAATGGGCCAATTTAATGTAAATTTAGTGCTAGCTCTGGTTACCGATTTTTTTTTTTGTTCTTTTTCGTAGGAAGATGTTGAACATAGTTTTGTTGACTGGGGCCTACCGCATTAAGAAACTCTGGTATGCATGCTTTTTCATGCATCCAGAGTAGGGTTGGCACACAGTTAACTCGACTTTTCAAATTTTTTGACTTTATTTCTTGTTTTTATGCGTGTTTTTCCCAAAATTCTGAACTTGTGAAAAATTTTCAGTTCCGTCTACGAAAAGAGGTCTATTTTAATAAAACGAAGACTCTTCGAAAACGAAGCGAGTCTTCGCGATTATTCGTTTTCGAAGAGTGTACGTTTCATTAAAATAGACCTCTTTTTGTGGACGGAACTCAGAAATTTTTATACCATTGTGTAACCAGTGAAATAGCCTTTCATTTGCGTGGTTACAAGTTCAGAATTTTCGGGAAAAACACACATGAAAAGAAGAAATAAAGTCAAATTTTTGAAAGGTCGAGTTAACTGTGTGTCAACCCTAATCCAGAGTCACTTTCGAGTGATTTGTGTTCAAGGCATGTGGGTGCGCGCATCTCTAACTCTCAAGCCCCCTGGGCCCCAAAGGGGCGCAGGGGGCTTGAGAGTTAGAGATGCGCGCACTCACTTACCTCAGACCTAATACTCCGGTAGGGTCAGTAATCCATATAATTTTTTATTCATTTTATAGTTTGAATGGTTGTTTGCCCGATGTGGAGGAGCAGTGCAAGAACTAAAGCCTCAGCTGCTTGTAGTATCTGGTGGAGAAACTTTATTCGCAGACCATATTTTGGACATGTTACCTAATTTACGTCATATAATGTTGCCCAAACACATGCAAACGGATAGTGCGTGGACAGCAATTGTCAGACATGTGCCTAAACTTAGATCATTTGCCATTCCCTCTTTGGTAAGTCCAAATTAATAGCTGAAACTACCAGCCTAGTTCTGTTATTCTGTTATCCCCAAGCTGATTTTCTGGGGATGGAGGGAGGGGGTACTCAGGTCCAATTTAGCCGAGGCGAGCTTCAACAATCAAATCCACAATTTAGAATGATGCGTTTGAAGCTAGACTCGCTCTATCAATATAATCTGGACGAGGCCAATCGTTATTTGAATTTTCCTTTCAGAAACTAGACATATTTTGAGTTTGTCATATTACACGCCTCAAAACAAAAATTTTACCATCGTGGTCAATTTAGGGGTAAATGGCATATTTTGCCCAGGGCATTTTAGCTGTGACACTTTGCCCAGGGCACTTTTGCTGTGGGATTTTGCCCTAAAAAGCTTAAAAAGTGCCTTAAAATCCCAACTGAGGGGTAAATGGCATGTTTTGCCCGGTTTCGGGGCTACCCCCCCCCCTCCTCGAAAAATTTCTTGTACTTTTAAAGAAAAAATACTTTCTTTGCTGAGATATGATCTTAAGCTGGAGTAAATTAAGTGGCCATTTTTAAAATATTGACACTTCAACTTTAGGTCATATCTCAGCACGTAATTTTTTTTTCAAATTCTGCTTTGTCATTCGGATTGCTGAAGAATTTTTGCATACTAGGGTGCCTCAGAATAAAAATTTTCAGCTAAAATGGGTACTTTTCTTTAAAAGTACAAGAATTTTTTCGAGGGGGGGGGTGCACTTGGGCTTTTACGAAATTCCACAGCCAAAGTGCCCGGGACAAAATGGCGCAGCCAAAATGCCCGATGCAAAAAGCTCAGCCTCGATGTTCAAATTTTTTTTCGGGGCATGTTATATGTTTCTAATTGAAACTTATCGTCTCCACTGGAAATGTGGTTTACAGACGCAACAATCCTCACGACAGTCACTATATATAAATATAATAGATATAAAAAAATTGATTAATAAAAGCGATAAGAATAAAAAAATAAAAAATACAGGGTGTCCCGTATTCTAAAAATTTCTTTTACAACTAAAAATTTGTTTAGAATGATAATCAGCAAAGGCATCGCATTGAGATTGGCTTAAATATGGTTTTGAATGAGTGTCATCAGCTAGAATACCTGTACGTTAAATGTAAGCACGAGCTGAATTTTGTAAACAAGGATCTAAATGTGCGCCTTTGAAATTGCTGGAATTGCCAGGAGCGGCTCAAGGCAAAATATTGGCTCATTTTGCTGAGGACGCACGATTGTCTTCTCTAGCCCATAACTTTTACTCTAGTGTTTTTGAAAATAAATCTATCTTACAAACATATTAAAACTCTACTCCAGGTATATTTCACACTTTAAAGGGGCATTCTCGCCGCCGATGGGGATATTTTGAAAAGCGGTCACCAGGTCAATTCCAAAAAGAATTATTCTAAATAAAAATTTGTTGAGTACTCTTCTGCCGATATATAATGAAAGTGATTCGACCACCTTTCAGTATATGTGGCTCAGTGGTCAAGCGTTGGCGTACTGTGCGAGTCGGTCGTCGGTTCGAATCCTGTTGGGAGCAATATTTTTTCCTCAACTTTTCCAAAATTGCGTCAAATTAATTCCCGTTTGAATTTCGCTTCTCCCCTTTCAAAACCCCGCCTTTCAAAATTACCCACGGTGACGAGTATGCCCCTTTAACAAATTATTTTAAAACTTTTTAAATTTTCAGACTGCGATGTCTAAGCCTTGAAATTGACACGAACTGTGACCAACACTTGGTAGAGGCTGCAAAGAGATGGCACAATTTGAAGGCGCTATCGTTGTTTGGAACAATGAAAAATGAAAAATTGCCTGAGATAAGCAAAGTAATTTATTTTCACTAACAACAAAAAAGCGATACCTTATTTCACCCAACAAACCCACTGATGGGTTTTCCAACACTTGAACGGCCTCTTTGGTGAGATGGACTTCGAATTTCGCGCTGAACACAATGGTGTTTTCGGCTTTAAAATTTTTCGTCAAAAAAGTTTTTTCAGAGCCTTATGAAATATGAAGTTTTTTAGTACGAAAAATAGTTATACAGTCGAACCTCGATAAGCCGACACCCCAAGGGACCGAACTCAGGGTGTCGGCTTATCGAGGTGTCGCTTTCCTTAAAGTGTCAACTACCTGGCCAAACCAAGTGTCGACAGGGTGTCGGCTTATCGAAGTTCGACTGTACCGTATATTCTCTATTAAAAAAGCATGGCGGTGCGTTTCAAAAAATTAAGGCGGGTACCAGCAATTTTTTAAAAATCCTCCTTGTTTTCACTCATTTTATCTCAAATCTGATATTTATGACCTTATCCTACTTATAAAAAATAGGCAGAAAAGTTTTGTGGGGTCAGGTAGAACGCTTATAAAAAACAGTTATGAGAGAAAGGAATTGCTGGTCCCGCCTTAATTTCAGTGTTCCCCTTTAAAGGGGTAATACTTAAATCTAGTACCAAAATACTTATTTCTAGTACCAAAATACTTTTTTCTAGTACAGTCAACTCCCTCCATAGTGCACACCCAAGGGACCTGCGCCAGGTGTGCACTATGGCGAGGGGTGCACTATGGCGGGGGGGGGGGGGGGGTCACTATTGAGGAAATTGACTGTATGGTGGCCAAACACATCGGTACCGGGTGTGCACTATGGCGGGGGTGTGCACTATGGCGGGTGTACACTATGGAGGGAGTTGACTGTACCGAAATTCATCATGCATAGAAAACTCTTTGTAAAGTTAGAGATTTTTCCTTGACACATGAACGTGTAGCACTGAATCTCAGCTTTCTAACTAGACTTCAATTTCCTGTAAAAAATTTCGAAGATATGAAGATTTTGAGCTTTGTATGAAGTAACTTTTTTGACCAAGTTCCTCTATTCAGACCCCTAAAGTAGAATCGAGTGCTGGGGTATAGTGCAATTTAGCCAAGAGAAAAGTTCGAAAAAATGAAAATTTCGGTACTAGAATTAAGTATTTTGGTACTAGAAAAAAGTACCACCCTTTGAAGGCCGGGTAATCCTTTATTCTCGTAAAAATATACGTTTTTTGGCGAAAAATTTTACTTTTTTAGGGGCAAATTTTTATTTTACTGATTTTATCTAACTTTCTCATCTTTTTTTAAAATGATAACACCATGTAGCCCTGCTCTTCTTGTTTCTAACAAGATATCAGCTGTTGCATTATATATGCAAAATATAGCACAAAAAGGTAAAAGTATGAAGCAGGTCAGAAAAATAATTTGGTTCATAATTTTTGCAAATATGATGCAACAACTGATATCTCGTTAGAAACTAGAATCGCAGGGCTACTTTGTGGTGTTATCCCTTCCAAAAAAAGACGAGAAAATCAGATAAATCAGTCCGAATAAAAAGTTGACCCAAAAAAGTACTATTTGCCGCCAAAAAAGTATATTTGCCCCAGAAAAAAGGCTTATCCTTAAAGGTTCCTTCCTAATATCGGCGCCCCGTCAATGACCTATATCTCTACCCAGAAAAATAATTTCGCAAATCTGTTTTCAGTGTTTTTTAGTTAGCACGAATTCACCTGATTCCACTTTTCGGATTTTGGCTGAGCATCCAAAAATCTCAAATTGACCCAAATTTTTTTTCCGACTTTTTTAGAGTTGAAAAATAAAAGCCCCGGGCCTTTATTTTTTTCTGGCCAATCCAGTGTTGTTAAAATTTCTTAAATATGACACACATGAGCATAGGTTACAAGCAAGTATACAAAATTGAGAAAATATGGGAAAAAACAAAAATTTAATCGTTTTCAAATTTTTTTGTCTCGACAAGAAAAGTATCTATTTTGCCGGTCGACGTGTTTGACACACCGTGAATACAGAGAATCCTGCCTGTCACAACGGTTGATACGGAGGTTTTAGGGCCTGCTGAGCACGAATATCAAAAACTTTGTGTGCAATGCCCTCAAATAGCCCAATTCCCACAGAGACTCTTTCATTAATGGATGGTTATTTCTTCAGTCTCATTAGCGGTGAACATATAGAACATAATTTAATTCAATGCTTACAAGAAAGCTTGAATTTGACAGTGACTTTTTTCATTCAAAGAGCAGTTTCTTAACCCTAGGACGACCACGTTGACCACAAAGTGGTCACGTCATATCTGCAAAGCTTGGTTTGGCGTTTATAAAAACATTCAGAAAAAGGGTATGACAATCTAGGAAGGTATAAATCTCAGCTACAAAATAAGATATTTTGCTGGCTGAAGGTACACTAGCCGGCTGAAATATAACCCGTTTATAGTGACATAGGCTGCTGACCACGTTGACCACATTGTGGTCATTATATATGAATAAAATTTTGAAATAATGGTGGGTTGCAAACTCAATAAGTCCAATTATTTTTTCATTATTAGTTTTTAGATGGGTTAAAATAAATGTTTGATATGACTTTTGTGTAACCCATTTGAAAAGAGTATTTGAAAAGGTAACAAAATTCTGCTCGTCTTGTAACCCAGCATATTTGAAAATTGAATTTTCTGATAATGACCACAAAGTGGTCAGTGGCGACCATTTTGACGTGGTCGTCCTAGGGTTAAGTAAATCGGCTATGCTAAACCCAAATCCGGTGTCAGAATTCTGATATTGCAGGTATTTTACGTCAAACTGTATTTTAAGACAACTTTCAGGATCATTTTTACTTTTGCTAGGCAGTCCAAAAGCCCTTTTTACTTGACTTTGAAGCACTGTCAGGTGCCATTTTTGCTGATTCTGAATCTAGACTCTGTTCCACGGTTACATGTCTCTGTGCGAAAATTTCTCATGCTTCTCCTAAAATTATAAATTTAAAAAATCAGCCTAAATCGATTCTTTTAAACTTTCACCGATGATAATTTCATTGAATATAGGCAAACCACACACCATAAGGAATCCCAAACAAAGGGCTTTCTTGTAAGCATAAAATAAAATGCTGGACTATATGTGTTCACTGCTAACGACCCTCAAGAAAAAGACATCCATTAATGAAAGAGTCTCTGTGTAAATCGGGCTATTTGAGGGCATTGTTAAAGCATTAAAAAAATAATAAAGCAGTAAATTAAGAACTTTAGGTTGTGGAGTCAGTCGTAGAAAGTGCCCTAATTTGATACACATATGTTTGCGAAATTGCAGTTTATGGACTACGTGCTTCCTGTTTTAGCGGAAATGCCTAGGCTGGTCTCTTTGGACATCAATCATCTTGAATTAAATACTGAACAGATAGTCTCCAACACTGAAAAAGTCAGCACATACAATAGAGCATGCCGAACGCTGTTTGCACGCATGATAAAAATTGCCCGTCTACAACATTTCAGCACATGTGCTGATTTGGGCGTAAAATTAACTTGTGAAGCACTGGTCAACTGCAAAGTTAGTATATTTGCAACAACAACAAAAATTTGAAATGGTGTAAAGAGGGGGGACATTTACGACTACAGTCGAGCCTGGATAACCGGACACCCCAAAAGTTCGTTCCTCAGTTGGGTCCGACACTTTTTTAGCCCACTTTTAAATGTTTTTGTCAGTCCTGTTTCCACAGTGTGGTTGCAAATATCGCAAGGATGCCAGTTTTGCCGATCGTTTTTTAAAATCCAAAAACTTTTTACTCTAAAAAGCAAAACCTCGATAAACGGACACCTATTTCTGAAAAAGGGTGTCCGTTTATCGAGGTTTTGCTTTTTTAGAGTAAAAAGTTTTTGGATTTTAAAAAACGATCGGCAAAATTGGCATCCTTGCGATATTTGCAACCACACTGTGGAAACAGAACTGACAAAACATTTAAAAGTGGGCTAAAAAAGTGTCGGACCCAACTGAGGAACGAACTTTTGGGGTGTCCGGTTACCGTATTTTCTCTAATTATAGACCCGGGTCTATAATTAGAGTCGGACAATTTTTTCAAACTTCAAGTGGTCTGAAACTTCTGTTTTCATTAACTTTTTGAGCTCTGTAAAAAGTGCCTGTTAGATTTTTAAAATTCCTCACAGGCACTTTTTACATAGCTTTAAAAATTAATGAAAACAGAAATTTCAGACACTTGAAATTAGGGAGGTCTATAATTAGAAAAAATACGGTATCCATGTTCGACTGTATTTAATAAGGATAAATCTGAAAAGTACCACCCTTCGACTGAAAAGTGTTACCTTAGTGTTTTATTTAAGAACTTGAAGAGTCTATGCTGGACAGGGCGAGCAGGTGTGCCACTACGTCAATTAGGATGCTTAGTGAAAATTCTAGACGAAATTTTCCAGCAGAAAACATGTAGAAAAAGGATAATGCTGAGACACTTCGAATCCTGATAAATGCAGGATTTGCTGATGACCCTGAAGACATTGGAGCATACAAACGGCTCAAGGGATATTTCTGCATGACTGAACCTAGAAGTGAAGTACTGCAACGAATTCGTGTTGAAGATTTATATGATTGCAGTGTTCCGTGAGTATTTATATATATTTAAAATATATATACCGTAAATCTTCTAATTAAAGCCCATGGGCTTATATTAGAAGATTTCCGGAAATTTTTCATTTGTGGCATTGTGTTTTTCGCCATGAAAACCCCAACATTCTCGGGCTTACGACCACTCAAAATATAGCCCTGTTCCTTAGCTACATTTTGAGTGGCTGTATGCCTGAAAATGATTGATTTTTCATAGCTTAACACAATGCCACAAGTAACTTCGGGGGTCACGTCTTCTAATATAAGTAGGGTTGTCGGCCGGCCGAAATTTTCGGCCGGCCAGCCGAGCCGAAAGCCGAAAACCGAAATTTTCGCCGGCCGAGCCGAGCCGAAAGCCGAAATTTTCGGCCGGCTGAGCCGAGCCGAAAACCGAAATTTTCGGCCATGATTAGTATTCAACGTCTTTGCATTGTGAAAATAATTTATTTTTCTTCTATGCATAGTAAAAGTCTAAAATGCTTAAATAAAACTAGGCTTAGGCTGGATTTGGATAATTATCCCATTTTCGGACATGTGAATCTCCATTCACCGCAAAATAGCATTTTTCGTAAAAACGTAAAAAGCAAACATGGGTTTTTACCACTACTTTCTTCTAAAAATGCAATAAAAGATGAGAGTTAATCATCAAAAGTGGCAATTAATTTTTTGGACTGAAAAACAGCAGGGGGACCAAGGCAGTTTTTTTGAATTTTACGCAAAAATTTGCTTAAAATTCAAAAAAACTGCCTTGGTCCCCCCTGTTTTTTTTTCAGTCCAAAAATTAATTGCCACTTTTGATGATTAACTCTCATCTTTTATTGCATTTTTAGAAGAAAGTAGTGGGTAAAAACCCATGTTTGCTTTTTACGTTTTTACGAAAAATGCTATTTTTGCGTGAATGGAGATTCACATGTCCGAAAATGGGATAATTATCCCAAATCCAGCCCAAGCCTAAATAAAACTCTTTGGACAAACAAAATTTATTAAACACCCACATACAACACTCGCACACAACACTTTGCTTTCGAACAATTAAAAATTTATTGAAACACCCACATACAACACTCACACACAACACTTGACACACACTTGAATTGACACACACAAGGCTAAAGAATGAGCGAAAGGAAACTAAGCAAAAACGGGAGCAAACAGAGAAAATTATTTTTTCTTTTTAAAATTTCGGCCGGCCGAGCCGAGCCGAAATCCGAAAACCGAAATTTTCGGCCGGCCGAGCCGAGCCGAAAGCCGAAAACCGAAATTTTCGGCCGGCCGAGCCGAGCCGAAAGCCGAAACCGAAAAATATCGGTTTTCGGCCGGAAAAGCCGAAAATCGGCCGGCCGGCCGACAACCCTAAATATAAGCCCATGGGCTTTAATTAGAAGATTTACGGTATGCGCTGTATCATGCACGCTTTGATTTAACGCTGGAATGCCTGATTGTCTCAAGAGTACATTCTGGTGCAGAATTTCACGCTGAGCACGACAGGGAAAAAAATTGAAAAAATCACTATTTACGGGTCAGTTCCCCTACGAACCCACGCAGTCAACATTTTTGCGAATGCAACTTCAAGGGGGTAGATCTCGTCAATTTTTACTATCGAATTAAATAAACCATAACTTAAAAATAATAACTTTAACTACGAAATGTGACCTAAGTTAGAGAGGCCATGATTTCTTGAAGAAAAGCATTTTTTAAATTTTTTGCAGATTCAAAATCTTCATAAAATTTTCTACAAAACCATATTTTGACTTTAATCAGTCAATCAAGTGGAAACTTTTCTATACAGTCAAACCTCTATATAACGGCCCCCACCTAAAAGTTCGTTCCCATCTTGGTCCGACACTTTTTTTAGCTCGATTTTCAAAGCTTTTTTTTAATTCTGTTTGACAGTCTGGTCGCAAATATCGCAAGTATTCCGATTTTGCCGATCGTTTTTCAATATTTGAATAATTTTACTTTTAAAAAATACAAAACCTCTATATAACGGCCTCTATTTTTTTTAGAGGGCCGTTATATAGAGGTTTTGTATTTTTAGTAGTAAAATTATTCAAATATTGAAAAATGATCGGCAAAATCGGAATCCTTGCGATATTTGCGACCAGACTGTCAAAACAGAATTTAAAAAAGCTTTGAAAATCGAGCTAAAAAAAGTGTTGGACCCAAGATGGGAACGAACTTTTAGGGGGGGGGGGCGTTATATAGAGGTTTGACTGTAGCAATTTGAAGATGAGTTCTTGGCATCTTTCTTTCTTCTTATCAAGCTCACCTTGTTATCTTTAAAATTTCCGGCTATAAACAAAGATAAGATCTGAATAAATTACCACTCAAAGATAGCTCTGCATTTTCTCTAAAAAATTTATTCACAGACAGTAAAATCTGCAGTATATACAAAGTTACGACCATTTTTCGTACTTTCGTGTCAAGACAAAAAATTTAAAAGTTCAATTTTCGAGAAGGCTCGAGCTGGACATTTTAGTCAAAAAATTTTCAAACCAAAAACACCATCGTGTTCAGCGTGAAATTCTGAGCCAGGAGTTCCAAATATCACGCATGGCAAGCAGAGTGTTGAAAGATTTATAAAAGTAATGGCGCTACTGTAATATACCCCCCCCAAAAGCGCTACTGTAATATACCCCCCCAAAAATCGACCTACTGTCATATACCCCCCCAAAAACCGACTTTTTTAGGGATGGTCAAAAACCATTTTTACACAATAATTTCGCCGTAAAAGGACCAGAAAAGCAATTTAAATGGGATTGCGGGCTGTATTGGATGGGAAGGGAATAATACAGGGGCACTTCTCGAGATGGTTGGGATCATTAGAGTAATAATTCTCTAAGAGTCTAAAGGTGCTTTCAAACCCAGGAACTTGTGGTGCAGGCATAAGTATAAGTACTTTTCATGGACCAAGCCATCAGCGGGGTGGACCTCGTGGGTTTACTCATAGGCCTAGCACTTTTGGGTGCTAGGCTGAATTTTTGGATGCTGGGCCTCTGGCCTGGCCTTATAGAACGAGGGGAAATGCTCTTCGTGAAAAATAAAGATGTTGAACATAGTTTTGAATACTGTGGCCTACCGCATAAATAACTCTGGTATGCATGTTTTTTCATGCATCCAGAGTCGCTTTCGAGTGATTTGTGTCTAAGGTATGTGGGTGTGCGCATCTCAACTCCAAGCCCCAAGCCCCTGCGCCCCGAAGGGGCGCAGGGGGCTTGAGAGTTAGAGATGCGCGCACGCACTTACCTTAGACATGATTCCGAGAAGTACACTTGATCATAAATGCATATAGAGTCTATTTTGCCACGGCCCGAGTTGAAAAACATGGTAAAGCAGCTAAAAAAAGTGGCCCCTGTATTATTCCCTTCCCCTCCCAATACAGCCCATAATCCCTTTTTAATTGCTTTTCTGGACCTTTTATGGCAAATTATTGCATAAAAATGGTTTTTAGACACTCCTAAAAAAGTCGGTTTTTGGGGGGGTATATGACAGTAGGTCCGATTTTTGGGGGGGGGTATATTACAGTAGCTTTTTTGGGGGGGTATATGACAGTAGCGTCAAAGTAATGATAATAAAGCTACGTTCACATATTGTGGGACTGAGTGTGAAACTTGGGTGTTTTTAACGCGGGAAGAGCTGTACTTTTTTTTGACAAAAAACTTTTTTTCTGTTGGTACCATTTTGTAGCTAAGATTTTCGGCTTCAAAATGAGTCATTAACAAGCTATGTGTGATATAAAAATGTTAGCTAAAAATGTTTAGGTCCGCACTCAGGACCACACTCAGGTCGACACTTCGTCGACGCGAGCGTCGACCTGAGTGCGGACCTAAGCATTTTTACCCAATTTTTTATTTCAGATGTTGCTTTTCAATAGCTCATTTTGAAGCCGAAAATCTTAGCTACAAAATGGTACCAACAGAAAAAAAGTTTTTTGTCAAAAAAAAAGTACAGCTCTTCCGCGTTAAAAACACCCCAAGTCTCATACTTAGGTCGACAAGTTATGTGAACGTAGCTTAAGGACTAGAGAAATTCACAGGTATATACCTTTACCCCGATTTATTTCCTACCAGCCAACATCAACACTGCCTTGATATTTTGATAAAAAATCAATCAGCATTTCAGGACTTGGAGCTCTTTACTGTCAAACACTATTGGTGAAAAAGAAGCACGTTTTTTTAACTCTGTTCAATGCGACCTCAATTTACAATATGTAAATCATTTAATTGAATTAGAATTGTTTTAGTTTTAAAAAAAAAAATTGTGAAAAAGTGTATGTTTCTTAGCCCTTTGCTTATTGCCTGTAGTTCCAACCATACTTACCGTATTTTCTCTAATAAGAGCCCATGGGGCTTATTTTTCAAACCCCCGAAAATCTGAAAATTTGGGAGTCGATCTCAAAAATTTATGAGAAAACGAAAAAAAAACAGATTTGCAAAATGTTTGCTCTGGGCTGAGATATAGGTCTTCAAAGTTAGGGGTGGGCGCTTATTAGAGGAAATACGGTAAGTAGTTCCAACCATATTGCACTGCCGCCGACGCCACCACCGGCGCCGATTTTTCACAGGCCCGACGCCCTTTGGTTTTTACAGCTGGCGCCGGCGCCCGAGATTTTTGAATACCGTATAACCCCTATTAACTACCCACCTCTATTAATTAGCCACCCAATAGACCCTATATCTCAGCCAAGAAATAATATTTTGCAAATCTGTTTTTCACGTATTCTTAGTTACCACGAGCTCTACCGATCCCACTTTTTAGATAATGATTGAGCACACGAAAATCTAAAAATCGACTTCAATTTTTTCCGACTTTTTCGTGGTTGAAAAATAATTACCCATGGGTAATTAATACGGTACGTGACAAAATTTGCTCGCGCCATAATTTGCTCGGTCATAATTTGCTCGGACTAATTTTTACCCAATCTTGCAGATTCAAGCTCGAGTGTCCAAATACATCTTTACCGTCCAGATTAAGCCTGAATGGTCCTAAACCATCTTCAATGGTCTAGATACTTACTTGGTTCGGTTTGCTTCCATTTCCAGTGACTCATACGACATTTCCACGCCGAAATTGTATTTTCTGGCAAAACAGACGAACTGCCTTCCTCAAACATCCCCAATGGCCCTCAACCATCCTTAGTGGTTCTGGACCGACCACAGTGGAGATTTTAAGCACGAGATTGGGTACCCGAGCCAAGAGAGTGAGTACCCGAGCCAGGAGAATGGTGGGTAGGGCAAGGTAGTAGGTACCTGAGCCAGAGAGCGGTATGGCAAGAGGGTAAGTTCCCAGCAGGAGAGTGAGTGGTATGGCAGGAGACCGGGTTCCTGAGCCAGGAGAGTGTGCAGATGGGACAGGAAGTAGGTGCTTCAGCTAGGAGAGGAGGGTAGGCACTTACAGCAAGATAGTGGGTGGGGTGAGCAGGAGAGTGACCAGGAGAGTGGATTGGTGTTTCAGGAGAGTAGTTAGGCGTTCCAGGAGTGAGTAAGTGTCAATGGAGAGAAGGTGGTCTGCCAGGAAAGCAAATATGTTTATTGGTAATTAGAGAATTTTTGATGTTTGCGTTGGGGAATTTTGATTAATTGATTTTTATTTTCAATGTTCAATATTTTATATTCAATGTATTAATTTTAACGTTATACTTGAACCTCGACCGAGGCGAGGGTGGCCACCGACAGGCAGACCCCCGAGCTAGTTGAATCGTAATGTTTAACTGTAATACCTAATAGCCGACCGGGTATCACTATAAAGCAAAATTTGCTTTAGTACACTAGAGAAAAAAGGCGCGAAATTCAAAATTTTGGAAATTGATCACTAGTGTATCCTTTCAAATTCCTGTTTTAAACCTGACTGATTTTTTCAACGTTCTGAACATTTATGCTCAGAGTGTTGGCCAATGTCAGGGCTTTCGAATGAGCTATCATTTGTCCATGAAACATGAAAAAATGAAAAGCATAAGAGATTTCAGTGAAAAATTTCATATATTTATTCACGTTTGTTTGATATGACTTGAATTTTTCCGGTGTTTTATTGTCAATAAGGGTAAAAAAAAGACAGAGGCCTTGTAGAGAACAAATTTCCTACATTTTGGTACCAATGAAGCATGCGAAAAATGCAAATTCAGGGTGTTTTATGCAAAAGTTAGATGAAAAACACAAAACACCCTATTTTCACTCGGAAAAATGCCACTTGTTTGCTTCAAATAGCCTCTAGTTTTAAAAATTCTGGTTTTACAAAAATCGGTCTGGATTTTCGGGTAGAAGAGATTGTAGGCTTTCTTTTGGTGCATAAAAAAGCCCCAAAAATACAAAATTGGCGTGTCTCATACAAAAATAAATTCAGTGTTTTTTAGAGCTGAAGATGGTCTCCACCAGAAGAATGTGCGTTAAGCCAAATGAAGTGTCTCTCTCTGAAACTCGTTCAATCGCAGTCAAGAAACGATGGGAATATAATGAGCAGAGAAATCAAGCTAAGAATATGGCGAGTGAGCAAGCTAAGAAAGCAGGCGAAATCCGTCTCTGTAAGCTTTTTAACCTGGTTTTGTCTGTCCGTTTAAACATTCTTTTGTTTTAGTGAAACAAGCGAATGAAAAGGAAATGCTGGGGAAAAGGGAAAAGGGAAAAAAAGGGAAAAGGAAAATGCTCTCAGCGATGGAAGATTTACAGCTTTTTTCGGGGATTATGACTTATAATCAACGAAGGCTGTTAAAAACAAACTGAGATTGGTATTTTTATTCACCTTTCTGCTTCAAATTTGGAAAACCAATTTTCAGATCGATCGAGATTTCCTTGCCTCGAATCATGAAGTGGAAGATTTGGCTAAGAAATTTGGATCAGAACTAGATATTGGCGCTATCTACTCACAAGGCAAGCCTATACTGTGGATAAAGAATGCAAAGAAAGTGATTGAATCTCGTCTTTTGCGCCTTCATCAGTCTAAGCAGTTGCAATTAGATGGCAAATATGGTGAGAAAATATTCCTCTTCCTTGTGGGTGATAAAGGTGGGTCCTCAACCAAGATTGCAGTCGGAATAGCTAACGTCAGTTCTATTAATTCTTACGAGAATTTGCTTATGGTGGCGCTCTTTCAAGGTGATGATAATTACGAAATCTGGTGGCGCTAAAAGAAATCCTCTTCGAACAGCTCAACTTTCCATCTGTGCGTGTTGGTGATGAAGAATTCTCAACAAAATGGTAGCTGAAAATTTATAAACCCAATAATTTTATTCTCTAAGGTTTTTGAGTGGTGATATGAAATTGCTTTGCTCGCTATTCGGTCACTTGGGCCCCAATGCAACTCACGCTTGTCTGCTGTGTGAAGCTCCATCACATCTTTCAAGGAGAATGCGGCTGGTGAAGAGCGTACTTTGGATAAGATCAAAGAAAGTTCGAAGAAATACCAAGAAGAATTCATTAAAGAACTGAAGCCAGCTGAAAAGACAGCCTTGAACAGAAGCTGCAAGTCCATTACAAAAGCTCCGCTAGTAAAAATCAATGTCAATTGTGTGGTGCCTTCTCCTCTTCATATCATCCTTGGACTGGGACAAGATTTGCTGAACCTCGTGCAGAAAGAAGCCAAAACTCTAGGAGTAGAAGAGCAACTCGAAGATGTGTATAAGATGTGTATCTCTGACACAATGTTTCCGGTTTAACCTGTTTCATCGGTTTTTCGTTCAATAAATTGCTCTTCTAACAAGTTAACTTTTGGCTAGAGACTCTAATTCTCGCTAAAAAAACAAAATTTTCGGTCAAAATTTGTCTATCGTAGTCAAAAATCACTGAGAAATTTAGAAAATGTAAGAAAATATTTTTCAAATATCTTGGCGTTTTGTTTATTTAAAGTGAACTAGAATTTGAATTTTGAACGGACGTGCTATTTGGGGGTCACGTCGTATTTTGGTACTAGAAAAAAGTACCACTACTAATAGTACCAGTGGTAAATGCCCAAAAAAGGAAATGCTCAAAACGAAATTGTTCAAATTCGCGCTTTTACAAACTAATTATGCAAAAAACCAATACAGCCGCATCTCCTCCTTAAAACTTTTTCTACAATTAGTCTTCAAATCATGTATTTGTGGGGTCTTCAAGACTATTTTTATTGATGGCCCGTGAAGAACTAGGAATCCAACCACTGAAGTGGGTAATTTTGTTAATTTCAAGTGCTAAAAATTTACCGATTCTCTGTAACGAGTGGGCATTGTAACGAGTCTCTGTAATGAGTCACACTTTGTAATGAGTCGCAAGGCAGTCATATCCTAATCCTGATTTAATTAAGATATTGTTTTACTCTTTTTATATGAGACTTTTTAGATGGCCACACAAAACAGCGACAAATGACCGATGTTTTCTGGTTGATTGTGTTCATAACTTTTCTAGCGGGATTTGTAAGTGATTTTTACTGATGATGTCGTCTATCTACCTCACAAATTGTTTCAGATCTGGTTGGGGTATTTTTCGAAGAACGTCGCGGATGTATCTCGTTTTTTCTACGCTATGGACAGTTTCGGTATTCACTCGTTATCCTTGTTGAATCAATTTAAAAAAAACTTGTGCAGGTAACAAGTGCGGTGTAAAAAACCCACGTGTTTTTTATTATTATCATCAAGTTCGGATCGGAGAGATCCCATACTCCGGCAGTAATGTGCAAGATAAGTGGTAAATCTTCTTCACCCCTTATCAACTTGAACACATATTTTATTTTCATCAGGTATTCTTTTCCTTTGGATATGAGCCAGCCATCAAAATCAGCGTGGATATGTGTCAATGAGTGTCCTACTGAGCAGTACAGCAAATGGGAACAGCTAGAGTCGCACTTGGAACATGTCACTGAACCTCAATCGCTCTGCTTCTACGACTTCGATTTGGCTTCCCGTAACATATCTTATCTCGACTCGTCAAACATAGGTCCGTGCCCTATCGCTCCAGTCTACATGAGGTGTTCTTTCAAATAATTGCTGTGGTGTCTTGCGTACCTAACACTGTATCTACGGTATCGCTGGTTTAACGATACCTTTTTTAGCAAACCAAGTCCGTTATGAGATGCATTCCTTCCAGCATGTCTAGTTTGCCTTCCAGTGTAATCTCGAGTTGGGTGGAGTACGTTGAAAAGAGGACTTCCTACGTCAAATGTTCGCTGATGCGTATAGCAATTTATTCGTGTATTTGACGGTGTGTGTAGCGTCCATTGGTAATTTTTTCCTTTCCTCTTTCTCAGCTAACATGCTCTAGTCATATCCTTCGCGATATCTTTCGCCGTCATCTGGAAAAACAAGAAGACAGTCTACGTGCTCTATGTGCTTAGCCTACCGCTTGGAATTGGTGAACTGCAACTTTTTATTGTTTATTTGCAATTTTTGCTTACAGGAATTTCTATCGCTCTCATATTTTCGTCGATTTACAATTATGCCAAAAGCTTTTCCCTTGAGTCAGCGGAGCTGGGTCTCGAGCCAAATTCAGAAAGATTTCTAAATGGTAATAGGGTGGATTATACTCTGCTTGCAGTCTTGGCAGTTATTGTGACGGTTTTCACGGTGAATTTATCTGCCATCTTCTGTTAGTTTGTCCTATTTTTCTATTCTATTTAGCTGATTGCTTGGACAATAACATGGACAATAATCAAGCCTCGCAGTCATTTGGTCACTGAGCTCTTCTTACAAATACGCGAACCGATCAAATGCATTCTGTGGTTGTTGCCAGAAGCCTTTCTAAACTTTCTTCTCTCGGCTTCGTTCTTAGCTCTTTGGGTTTGGATTTTGGTTAATTTGCTAAGTGCGGTTGATCGAGACATATCCTTTCTGTCCATTTGGAAAAGAGCGAGCATGACGCAGGAGGTCGGTTTTATTATTTATGTCATTTGTCTGTACTTTCCTAATTTAATTGCAGTCAGCAATAGCAGTGCATCGTACAAAATCCCCAACATGGCTGCGATATGCGTTGATGTTCCACGTTTTCGCTTTCTTTTGGATTAACACATTCTTAGCTGATGTACAAAAGTTTGTAGTTGCATATGCCGCAACCACTTGGTACTTCAACACCAAGTAAGGTTTATGTTGCAAAGCCCCTCCCATTTTAGTTCGTTTTCAGTGAAAGTCGCTCGTGGAGTGCTGTATACTTGAAAGCTGTTCTATTCTTTTGGCGCTATCATCTTGGGTCGTTAGCTATTGGCTCGCTGCTTTCAATGTTGTTCCGAGTTCCAAGTCACATCTGCTTGTTTTTGAATCACAGGTTTTTCGACTGCAATCGTTGTATCTTTTTTTCAATTGTGTTTGTCAGAGTCAAACAGTCTCGGAATAATGTTGTTGTTGGCGCTTACAGGAGATTGTCATTTTGTTTGAAAGATGTTGAGCGATTCATGAAGTCTATCCACGTAAATGCGTATGCAGGTAAAAAATAAAAAAGATCATCAAAGTATCTAAAAATTTCATTTGCAGTAGTGGCGACGAACGGGGAAGATTTTCTGAGCGCAAGCAATACGGTAATTCCTCAACGTTTTATACTTTTAAACACTTTATTATGTCAAGGCGGCCAATTTATGGCAGGATAACTTGTGGTATATGCTGACAACCAATACTGTAGCCGCTCTTCTCTTCGCTCTCACCAAAGTTCATTTGCAATATTTGTTGGGTTTTCTAGTGGTTGCTACTTTCGGGTGAGCTTAATTTTTTTTATTAGGATATTTTCAAATTTAAGCATCTTGTTTTTTCAGGCCAGAAGTGATGTAATTTACTGGTCTCTCCCTACGGTAATTTGCGTTTGTTTGTCATATCATGTCATGAATCGGTTTCTTTCACTGTTTGAAATTGTCAGCGAGACCCTGTCCCTTTGTTATGCTTCAGAAAGAGACCCTGTGGTTGACGAGAATAAAATTGTATTGTTTGACTTAATAAAATGTATTGTGTAAGCTATGGGGGGAATAGAAGGGTGGCGAGGCTGGAGCCATGCCAAATAGGTGCAGGCTGATTGGTCGCTACAAAACTGGCCGTTTACTAAACTGGCCGTTTACAGAATTGGTCGTCACAAAGCTGGCCGTTTACAGGATTGGTCGTTTACTGGATTGGTCGTTTACAGGATTGGTCGTTTACAGGATTGGTCGTTTACAGGATTGGTCGTTTACAGGATTGGTCGTTTACAGGATTGGCCTTTCAAAAAGTAATAAATGAATGAACGGGTGACCTTGATTTCATTGGCAACCAATGCCAGATCAAATATAATCATACAAACATACAAACATGAACATAGTTCAAGTCAGGATAGAGCAAACAGATATTTTCAAACCCTGTATCAACAATAAAACAGACAAACGGCCTATTTCATTCCCCGTCGACAATGATAGCAATAACAAAATTTTCAATACTCAAGCTCCCTGTTCGCCTGAACCATGCCATGAGTCCACTCCTCTCGCTGACCCTTCCTCCTCAACGTTGACCCATCGCTGAATTTTACAAATAATACGACGATCTTTGGCTGATTGTGCTTCTAAATGGAGTGTGATGGAGATTTAATGAGATGAGGTGGAAAGACGCTGAACAATGTGATGGCAGAGAAAGAATGACTGACAGAGACGAAACGATGTTTGGCATGCTATTAACCCCAACTAAGGGTTACCCTAACTTGTAACCCCAACTAAAGAAGTTACGCTTTTGCAAACGACCAAATTCTGTAGAAGGCCAGTTTTGTGACGACCGATTTTGTAAACGACCAATTCTGTAAACTGCCAGTTTTTTAAACGGCCAGTTTTGTAGCGACCAATCAGCCTGCACCCTGCCAAATTGTGGTACTGACAGAAGGGTGGAGGTGTCATGAACAGATCGACCATAATGACTGGACACATAGATTGTGGAGAGATGTAGAAACCAGAGCACTTTCAGGATTTGAAAAAAAATATTTTTGGAGCTAGGTTGTGGCAATTACCACAGCGCACCCGGCGGGAGACTAGTGATCTGTAAAATCAGTGTTTTTTTAGTATTTTGATTAAACTTGCGGAAGGCTTATTCGAAAATGGCATAAATTGATTTGGAATCAATATTAATTGAAATATGCCACGAAAAAAAATATTTCTGCCACGAGAAGATTAAAATGCTTGGTCAAGTTTTACATGCGTTCTCATCAGGGATCCAATATCTACTTATTTATAAGAATTCTACTTATTTCGGCACCCGGAATCTTAGTTTTTTTATGATGTCACATCGACCGCGACCAAGTCCAAGACCAGGCAGTGTGACCATGATCGACTCGACTGCGACTAAGCAGTGTGACCAAAGCATAAAAAGTTGGGCGCTAGTGTAGAATCGGTGGCTGCCAAATAGCTTGGTCCTTCTGTTGTTTTTTTCGCGAAAACAATAACTAGATTAGTCCCCCCTGTTCATTATGATTATTGTAACACTGTGATTATGATGATCAGGGTTATGGTTAACATGATCACCTTCAACATGATCACTTTAAAAACAACAGAGGGAACCAAGGTGTTTTTTGCGCAAACACAACAGGGGTGACCAAGGCATGTCTGGAGAAACCTATTCTACACTACAGGATGTCCAATAAAAACCGCACCATTTTCGAAAAAAATCGTCAAGGGCTTCCGCGCACCGGTGAAACCACAAACATTTTTTCGAAGTTTCAGCCAACAAATTTGAACCAGTTATAGCTAAATGACTAGAAATAATAAATTAACAGAGAGAATACAGGTGGCGCAAGAAATTCGGCCGATTTCAAGCGGCCATAACTTTTTTTTCCGATCGAATTTCAAAATTCTGTAAACGCCATTCGATTCAGAAAAAAATATACATTTTGTTTCGTATATAATGTCAAAAACACGATTTTTGCTTGTCCCCCGTGTGGTTTTGGTCCTGCTCATCCAGAGGCTATCCCCAGACGGGACCCAAAACACAGGAGGGACCAAGCAAAAATCGTGTTTTTGTATATTAACTTGACCATTTGAGAATAAAAGATTGGTTGAAACTTAATAGGAAATGTGAAAGGGCGATAATCCGAATGATGGTGCAGTTTTATTGGACACCGTGTAGTGCCAAAAGTTGATATCACCTTGTGAGAAGTCAATTAAATGGGTAGAAGAGGAGGCTATGAAAACCAAAGTATATCGCTTCTGGCTAGTTTTTCTTGACTTTGATGTCATTAAATCGCAAAATTAAGGTAATTGTTGACAGCAAAGCAGTCGATTGCTCGATTTTCTTTGTGGCCCTAAAAGTGAGTTAACTCACTGAAAATGCAGTAAAAATAAGGTATACATTCTGAACCTGAGAGTTCAAAATATCCGACTCTATGTGTACTCCGCAATTCGAACTCAAACTCTCAATTGCATCTTACGTAATTTGATTTCGTAACTGTGATTTGCAGCATCTTATTCCTGCCCATTTTCTTATCTCTGTTACTATCTATTTCGTAATTGTCAAACATATATTGTTTTGAACTCTAAAAAGTCCTGTGGCGAAGTTGTGCGTTGAGAAATCTCTGGCTATATGCTGCTTTACATGACTTTTTTCCTGTAGCACACTGTTATCGTTGTTGTTGTGATTTGGTGACTAATTTGTCTTTTTATCCCTCTTCTCCCCCTTCCTTCCTTCCTACTGCTGCGTTAATAGAAAGAGCGAGAAGCAAGCGTGTGATTATGATAGCAAACACTGCTACTGCTGCTGATTGATTCAATACTGCAATCAATCTTTTCCATGCCCTGCGTTCGCCACATAATTTCTTGCAGATTTTGCAGTCTTACCATTGAAAAAATTATTTATTGATTTGACCCTGAGATTGTGGTTTTGAAATTTTTGCTGCGTTCTACAGTTGAATCTCGGAATGGACATAATTCGAAAAGTTCGTTCCCACCCGGGTCCACACTTTTGTTGCCTATTTTAAATTCTTTTAACAATTATGATTCGGCAGTGTGGTTGGGAAAATCACAGAGATTCCAATTTTACCGATGATCCAGTTAGATGTGCTGCCTTCTTATAAGCAAATTTTTAATTTTTGTTTGACAAGCATGTAGCCTTGATTAGGGTTGGCCAATGAGAAAATTCTCGAGAAATTTCTCGTTTTTTCTCGAGCAAAATCTAGATTTAGCTCGCTAAATTGAAAATTGAGCAAAATCTTTTTTGGGATTTCTGAACTTCTTCGCTGAAAATACAGTCAAACTTCTCTATAAGCTACACCTCGGGACCGATCCTAGATGTAGCTTATAGAAGGGTGTAGCTCATATAGGTGGAATATTATACGGAACATACCCATTTGGGACCGGACTCAGGTGTAGCTTATAAGAGGTGTAGCTTATAAAAAGTTTGACTGTTTGTTTTTTTATCTGAAAATGTATTTTTTTAGACAAGAAAGGTGATGGTGATTCAAGACTTATATATCTCGCACATTCTCACTTAGTTGTGCTTCGTCGATAGCTGTATGATGATACAGTCAACCCTCGATTTAACGTCACCCCCTCAAGTTCGTTCCCACCTAGGGTCCGACACTTTTTTCAACCTAATTTTGAAATCTTTTGCCAGTTGTCTTCGGTCAGTCTAATCGCAAATATCGCAAGGATTTTAATTTTTGCCGATCGTTTTCGGGAATAAAACAATTTTGCCGAAAATACCCGCGGCGTACTCGATTTAACGTCACCTTATTTTGAGAAAGGGTGACGTTAAATCGAGTGACTGCCCAGCGATTGGGTACAAATTGTGATTGGGTACACTTTTTTCGGTGAAATTCGGTAAAACATCGCTGGAAAACACCGAAAAAAAGTGTACCCAACCGCTGTTTTACCAATCGAGTACCCGCGGGTCTTTTCGGCAAATTGTTTTTATTCACAAAACGATCGGCAAAATTAAAATCCTTGCGATATTTGCGATTAGACTGACCGAAGACAACTGGCAAAAGATTTCAAAATTAGGTTGAAAAAAGTGTCGGACCCTAGGTGGGAACGAACTTGAGGGGGGGTGACGTTAAATCGAGGGTTGACTGTAACTGTAGAATTCCCCCTAATATACGGACAGTTATCAACGTACAGTTAATGACGGGGGAAAAAATGACTAAAGATTCTCGATCTTGCTCGGTCTTGGAAATTTTCTCGAAAAGATCTTGCTCGAGCAAAATCCTAATCTAGCCCTGATTCTCGGAGCAACACGCTCGTCAAAAATTAAATATGATTAAAATTCACCGAGAAAAAGGTTTTAAAGATTCAACAATTTGCTGGGATATTTTGTTATATAATTTTGCCGAGACATTTACATATAGCCCTTCAGAAATGGATGTGAAATTTATCGAGCTCTAGCAGAAACAACTTTTATGGTGGGTGTATGGTAAAATCTTAACTGGCAGCCCCCAACTGCCAGCCTTTTTTTTAATTTTGTAGTCCTGACACGGAAAAATGTTTCTAATTGAAACTAGCCTAAACCAACAAGCCGACATCGAGGACTTTGATGACGAGCAATCGTTGAAAAACATGTTGCTGTAAAGTGTGAAAATTATAACAGTCAAACCTCGATTTAACGACCCCCACTTCAAGTTCGTTCCCACCTAGGGTCCGAAACTTTTTTAACCCCATTTTCAAAATATTTTATCGATTCGTTTTTAGACGTTTGGTAGCAAATATCGTAAGGATTCCGATTTCACCGATTGTTTTTCAGAAATCTAGAGTTTCGCTATTAAATTATCAAAACCTCGATTTGACGGCCCTCTAATTTCAAAGGGGGGTCGTTAAATCGAGGTTTTGATTTTTTAAAAGCGAAATTTTAGATTTTCGAAAACGATCGGCAAAATCGGAATCCTTACGATATTTGCGACCAGACTATCAAAACGGAATCGATAATTATTTCAAAATGGGGTTAAAAAAAGTGTCGGACCTAGGGTGGAACGAACTCGAGGTGGGGGTCGTTTAAATCGAGGTTTGACTGTAGTGGAAAGCAGAAATCTTTCTATAGTCAAAAGTCGAAATAACGTCAAGTCTCAAAAAAGTTAGTAAGAAGATTAGGAGAAGCGCCGCTGCAATGCGTTGGTCCGTTGGTTGTTGATAGTGCGTTGGGTACTCTACCTGACACCTATTCTTCTACCTGGCATCTACCTACCCTAACAAAAATATACATTTGTCCCAGGGCTGCCACTTGGGGAGGGCTGCCAGTTGGGTGTCGTTCGTGTGTATACATCAAGAGTTGACTTAATAATTTTGCCCACATTTGTAAATTTTACTTTTTTAGAAAGTGATTTAGCAAATTTCAACTCCAAAAATTTTTTGAGCCAATCAACAACTATGGCAAAGCGATTCGAGAAAATTACTTGGTAATTTTTTTTTTGTTACTTTTGTCATTGAGAAATAATTACATTTTTTATAGATACAGCCACAGAACAGACCTTGGTGGAGCCACTGGGAGGCATTCTAGACTGTGTTGAATGATTCTTGGTGAAGTGAAGTGCCGTAAGCCATTTTAACAAAAAAACTTGACAATAGTGTGTAAGAGTAAAATGCGTAAGAAAAGGGCACCTGGTATACCCTATGGTTTTTTGACTTGTGGTAAGATGCAAGAAGGCCAGCTTATGTTAGGACTGACTCAAGGATGTTTCTCAAACTACAAAAAGTTAATGAAAAAGTAGCACGTCGGCCACCCTATCCCTCTAACAATACAAATAATAACGTAACCAAGGAAAAAAGCCGATTAGCAGCCTAGAAAAAAAGTTGTGACGCGAGTGGGAATCGAAAACGTGAAAGCCCAGTGCCGCCCCCTCCAAAGATTTTTTTCTTTAGGCCTACCTTTTTCGGTTCCCTTGATTTTTTACATCCCAATCCATTGAAATGTGGAGTGTGCTGGTCTCTAGCCAAAATACCTTGGTATTGTCGGTGCAAAAGGTTTGAAATAAGTTGAAAATGAAAAAAAGTTGGCTTAGAGAAAAATACTCTTCGGAGGAAGGCGGACTTTGGCTGCTGTCAATCGAACCCTGATCAAATTTACTGGTTCCGCCGATCTACCATGAGCTATCGTGTCACTTTTATGTGTGACCTTTTTTTCATTATCTATTTGTGGGAAACGCCCAACTCACTCCTCACATATAATGCGCCTACAAATATTTTTTTTATCAAGCCAATTGAATGGGGGAGGATGAATTGGTAAATGGCGTATTGTGGCCAGAATTGGGCCAAAACGGATATTGATTTTTTGGTGCAAAAGGATCTTTTTCGTGCAAATTTATTTTGGTTTTGTTTTTCAATTCAACTTTTTACCCTTTTTTCAAATGATAACACCATCAGGTACCTAACGATTCTAGTTTCCAACGAATATATTATTGAGAATCTTGCTACAAAATGAGTAGTGAACTTTTAAAATTCATGAAAATCTATTGTAAAACGCAATGCCATAAATATGGCTTTTGAAAATAGCGCTGCGAACTTTTGACACGACCTAATATTTACTGCAACATCTACGTAAAATGCTGCACAAAAAGATAGAAGCATAAAGCAAGTCACAAAAATGACTCGGTCCATGCTTTTTCTTTTGTGCCACATTTTACGAAGATGTTGCCGTAAATAATTTCTCGTCAGAAACTAGAATCGCAGGGGTACTTGATGATGTTTCACTTTGAAAAAAGATTGAAAATGAATGGAGAACGCAAAACCGAACTTTGGCTCTACCCCGTTTGCGCCAAAATGTTTGCGCCAAAAAACGTTACATTTTTAATTAATTAGCTTGCTACATATAGTTTTTCTAAGTGATTTCATGGATATTATCATTTACAAGTTTATACTCAAATTGATGCCAGAGAAAAGGGCTACATTTTGAGCATAAGGTTGTAAATGACCATATTTGCAAAATTACTAAAAACCCCCAAAGTTCTTAAAGGACCATGTTTTTGCGCGTAGTGGCATTGCAAAATTTGAATTGGCGGGGGACACTTCTCTTTCGTCCAGTTCTGTACTCTTCGAGTCATTCAAAACAACTCGAAAGAGTACTGGATAGGAAAGAGAAGTGTCCTCCGCCAATTCAAATTTGCACATGCCACTGCGCGCAAAGAGCATGGTCCTTTAAAAAAGTCCAGGTTTCGGAAATTTCGGGTTTTTGTAGTAAATTTTTACAAATATGGTCATTTACAACCTTACTCTCAAATGTAGCCCTTCTCTCTGGCATCGATTTGAGTATTAACTTGTAAATGAGAATATCCAAGATATTACTAAGAAAAACCGTATATAGCAAACTAATCATTTAAAAATGTAACGGTTTTGGCTATTTTCCATTTTTGGCGCAAACAATTGGGCGCTAAAAGGTAAGAGCTAGGGTTGGCCAATGGGCATATGCCCGGCATATGCCGGACATAAAAAAAAGAAGAAAAAGAGTTGCACAGAAAAGAAATACACCCCGAAGGGACCCCTAAAAATATGGTTCAGCCTCAAAATATCCCGGGCATATGCCCGCAAAAATACAGAAAAAAATACACCGTGAAGTGTGTATTTTGACTAAAGTTGACGTATGGGCATGCCCGGGCATATGCCCGGGCATATGCCCATGGGCATATTCCTGGCATCTACTATGACATTTTTGTCAAAATACACCCTTTGCGGTGTATTTTTTTCTGTATTTTTGCGGGCATATGCCCGGGGATATTTTGAGGCTGAATCATATTTTCAGGGGGTCCTTTTGGGGTGTATTTCTTTCTGTGCAACTTTTTCTTCTTTTTTTTATGTCCGGGCATATGCCCATGGCCAACCCTAGTAAGAGCCCGAAATTACGCCAAAAAAATTTGCACCAAAAAATCAATGTCCGCCAAAATTGCCTATTTTGACCAAAATTTGCCCGAAATGGCACAGCCAAAATGCCAGGGACAAAATGTCAAAGCCTTGATGGCAATTTTTTGGGAGGCGTGTTATTTTTTAAACTGATTGCTGTATTTCTATACTTTTACAAATTGGATTTAGCAATTATCGAAAATTCGTGTTTGAATTTCGCATATCTTTACGGCTCTAAATTCCAGAGTGAAGGATGCCATTGCACTAATCCAAAAGCGCTTCATTCCACCAATCCTCACGTGGCTCACCATGCTTTGCTGGTTCTGGAGGCTTGTGTCAAGAACTGCGGCAAAAAAGTCAGACTTCCATACATAAATTTTAAAAAAAAATCCGACTAATAAATTTTTATTTCAGTTCCATACAGAGGTGGCCACCAAAGAGTTTTTGGACGACCTCAAAAATTGGTGATTGCCAGTGCTCCAGAGAAGGTCAAGGAGAAGTCTTGGAGTTGATCCAGTGCTGGGCTTCAGCTTTTCGCACAAACCTGAATACAAGTTGGTGATTGACACCCACAACCTGCTAAAATGAACGGATTCGAGTTTCCGGCGATGAAGGGCCGATGCATGTTCATGGCCGATTCTGCACTGACTGGGCAGAGGGCGACAATTGCTACAGGTGGGTTGGGAAAAGTAGAACATGTTTTATTGGAGGGGTAGTAAAATGTGAGGTTTTGTAGGTGTCGCACAGATTTTAGCATCTTCACCAGAAACACCATTCGAGCCTGTGGCCAAATTTTCTGTTTGAAGTGTTCAAGCAGATGCTACTGCCACAGTTTGGAATCGAGAAAAGGGTGAGCAATTTGAATTGTGGAAATCAGAAGAAGTAATTTCGGAACACTTATCCCAGCCGTTTGCCTTGTCCCCTTGTATTTGCCTTTATTGAAGCTCAACTGTTTTAAACAGGTTTAAAATATAGAAAAAAGCAAAATAAATTTTTTTAAAAAAGAATAGATTAAGGACCAAGGCAGACTGCTGGGCGGGTGTTCCGGAATGTTGCCTCAGAAAGCCAAAATGACACAAAAGTGGCAAACGCCTACGCACCGGCTCCAAGCTGATTTTACTGAGGGATAGGTTCTGAAATTGCTCCTTGTTTTATATGCTGACAAAAAAATCATACCCGTATTACTCTAAAACCACGGTCCTTTAATTTTTTTGAAAATCCATTAATCTCTCTTTTCGCGTATGCTCTCATTCAAATAGTTTCAGGTTCGTGTATGTGAGCAGTGTTTTGAAACGAATGAGCCAGAAGGTCCCCAGGTGGTGGAGCAGCCACTCAGGTTAGCAGTACTGCATGCTCTATCTCTTCAATAAGCTAATTCTTCTTTACTTTCAGAGCAGTGGTGGTGCCTCTAATTCAGCAGCTGATGAAGCCAGAGAAAACCCGTCTGCAGGAGCTCATGGACAAAGAAGCAGAGGAGCTACAACTGGCTCTGGCGATCAGTCAGAGCGAGCGGAAGCCAAGGTTGGATATTCTTTTGGGAAACATGTCAATCATAGGTTATTCTTCAAGTGCAGTTTTCTAATTTTTTGAGACAGCATTCCTGCTTAGAGAGACAGAACGAAAAAAAATCACACGTACTTTTGCTGAGACTTTATAAATTGAACGGTGCAGATGATTGACACTTTTTCCTTGAAATATATATTTTTTATAAAAAATTTTCCAGGAGCAGGAGCGTCAGACGGTCTTTATAGAAGCTTCAATGCAATTCCGCCTCGTTTGAAAATAAGACCAATGGCTACAGCAGAGCCTGCCAATGGAGCCAGAGGTACTTTACTGTACCGTTATCGGATTTAACAATTTCACAATGGTAATTGATCGGTATGTGAAATTCCTTTATTTTCTCGCAGGTCTACATTTTACCATTTTCAATCTATACCGAAATTCGACTTTCCAGATCTTAGATCTTTATCAAAATTCAAAATTGAGGATTATGGCAACTTTTATGACAGTGTGCCAGTGTGAGGCATGGGAGGTTGATAAGCGCTGGTGGTTTTTCGGCACCAAATTTGGCGCAGGTTCGACCCCACATGGGGCGTTATCATTGGTTTTTTGTTTGACCATTTCTAGCGATATGTGCGATTTTGCTGCAACACCAAGCTTCCTATGGCCATAATTAAAATTAGTTTTAATTCATACAAGGTATTCGTCCCTTTAATAAAAATTTTACTTCGCTCTTTCCATAACTTCGATGAAGAATTAA